>CAIGRP010004167.1:0-38140 GCA_903798385.1 Fraxinus cuspidata
TGCCTATGTCTTAATTATTTATGAACCCCTCACAAGCATCCACTTCTAGCAATTGTTGTTTTAAGTTAAATAAAAAAGAAAAAGATATTTCATTTTTATTAAAGATAGTTAAAAAATCTGAAGATATACTTCCTGTTGGACAAGAAAAACTTAAAGAAATATATTTTGATATAGATTATGCTTGTAAACATAATATAGGATTTAATCCTGTAGAAACCTCTAAAGAAATAAAAAGGATTGAAGATATCATAATTGAATACGAAGATATAGAAGAAGAAGTTTCAGAAGGAATTGTATCTGGATATATAACTGAAAAGAATCAACCTAGAGCTTTTGAAAAATTAGCAAAATATAGAGAATATTTAGAACTATTCAAAAAATTAAACAAATATTATAATAGTCCTGAAATTTTCAAATTGCCTAATTAAATGAATACCCCTTTTATTTATACCGTTCCATAAATCTGAAGTTAATGATATAACACCACTATATTTATTTAAATCACTAATCAATTGGTTCTTAGTTCTAAGGAAACAATCAATGGTATTACTACAAAGAGTATTTCTAGTTACCCCTATGTACCTTAGTTGAATATATTCCTTCATGAATGTTATGAAATGGTCGTTGTCTATTATGTTCAGTGGTAACTCAACACCGAAAATGAACTTCACCACTCCATCGCGTGTTCTTTCCTCCGAGTACATCTATGTGCTTAGTGTTGAAGAACTGTTATCGAAAGGAGTACCAAATACTAATTGTGTTTAAGATTAGCCAACAAGCCCATATTTGTTTGTACATTTGGCATAGTGACAATTGAGGTGGGTAGTATTGATACCCTTTTACCGCATAATTGTGTTTAATAGTATTTACACACTTCCTTACACTCTTGGATTTCATCAATGGTACGATCAGTTGTAATCAATTTAAAATGTTCCCAACACTTTGCAACTTTTTTCCTTTTCGCTCTCCCTTTGCATCGGAATTTGTAGTTAGACTTCGCCGGCATCTTTATCGATGTCATCCAAAGCAATTGGATTATTACTTCATTTGCATATTCAATGCCCATTCCCTGTAAATTGTCGGGGATGGGGAGTCTTTGAAATCAACAAATTGATTGGAAATTTGAGATTTTAGCTTCATAGATGATTGACTACCGAACAAGCCCTGAACGAATTCACGATGAGCCATGTGTATTATGTAATAGAATGTAGATTGTAGTATAATGAATAAAGATGATATGTATAAATTGGATAATGCAGTGTAGAGAATGTATGTATATATTCTGTAATAATTAATGTATATGAATGTAATATAATTGTAGAGAGTAGACAATTGTAAAATCACTGCATAATGAAGGATTATATTGTAAATAGAATAGAAGAGAGATTGTTGAATTTGTTGTGGGAAAAAAATGATTTAGGTGTGCGGTATTTATAGAGGAAAAAAATAAAATAAAAGTTTGTGACCGTTTAAAAAATGTCACAAGCCTTTAGATCACTTCACTGTTTGACTAGGCGAACCACAAGTCAGAGCCTAGCTCATGGGCATTAACAACAAACCTGAGGCGTTTGTTTCATTTGGCGAGCCAACACGATTGCCTATTGGTCGAGATTTTTCGAGCTGAGCTGATAAACTCCTCAACTTGATTGTCACCTCTAGCTTGCTCCATATTGTCGCCATCTACAGACATAATCATTATGTCCTCAAACACATTTCTCTTGGATGATGTCATCACCACTTATATGACCATTCAAAAAGCAGCAAGTGACAACAATGACAACAACACCTCATTTGCAACGAGTCATGTGTCTGTAATGATTACTCACCACCTAGGTATCACCATGATCAGCTTAGCTCGACCTTAACGCCCAATAAGAAACCTTGAATTCAAGATGGTGAACTTTTTTAGGCCAGTAACGTGTTGATATGACCTTAGGTGGCCATGTTGCTTGCTTAGAAGCCTATAAAGAAGGGAAAATGGTCCATCAAAGACCGAACCAAATGTACTAAAAAAAATCAATGTTCTAAAAAACGCGTCTAAGTGCGAAGCGTGGATAAAACATCTCAGCGCATTTTTTTTTGTGACTAGGTGCACTTTTTTTGCACCTAGGCACACTTTCTTCACGCCTTGGCGCTCTTTTTCTCGACCAAGCACACTTTTTTTAACATAATATTTTATAATTTTAGATATTTGATATTTTTTTATTTATTAAATAATTTTTTGATTGATTAAAAATAATACTAAATTAAGAAACTTTTTTATGTCTTGGCCTCGTTTAAGCTCACCTAACTCGAATCTTGGCCTTTATGCCCAGCGACGCCTTACACTTTTTCGAACATTGCAAAAATTCCCTCCAAAAAGCTTCTATCATTGCAATAATCTTTCATTTTCCAGCAAATTATTCTACTAGATTTTTTTTTACGTTGATCTAATTTTGCTACGTCATTTTTAGTCATCAACCATTTTTTAGACACTGAAAAATAATTATCAGAAGAGATTATCCAATGTTAGTTAAGAATGTATCTCACAAAATGCTCGGCCCTCCCTGAATGAAATGGAGATTTTCCGACTAGTTGGGAGAATGGGAAGAGATGGGAACGTGGTTCTCGATCCAAACCTGCTTAGAATAAAAATATATATGTTAATCACGGCATGTTCATTCCTACCTCACGACATCTCGAGTATGCCTACCTCATGACATCTCGAGTATGTAATGAATACTGTGGTTATTTGACTGCTTATTTGAAGAATTATTAATATGATCAGTCTCCATTCTGATTTAATTGTTAAATCCGAGAATATGGATTTAAGTTATTAATTTATAATGGATCCAACTTCGATTAAATAAATAAATATCTAACCACCTCTAATTTCTTCTCAAATAATTAGACTGTCTTCAAATTAAATAGATAATATAAAATGTCATAAAATCAAGAAAGATATTGGATATTTATTTTTATATATACACAAAACACGTGCACTTATTATTTCTTTACCTGTCCACTTTTTATTACTTTATTCAAATGTGATCGATTTTGTGTATAGATCAAGCCAACAGATAATCAGATTCCAGAATTCACTTGCAAGAATGATTGAATTTTAGTTGGACTCCAAGAATAAGAATTTTTGTAGTTGCTAACAAATTAAATAATCAAATCGTTTTCTTATGTCAAATTAAGAAATTCACTTATTTCATATTTAAAAACTCCTAATAAATTAATTTCCACGACATTTTGTTCATAAAATACATTCAAATCAATATACCATAGGAAGGATTTGAGGTTAGGAAGAACGGTAGATGGGAGATAATTGTGACACCAGATATGAACAAGTTTTAACCTTGTTTTGACAGCCTTTGTCGCCGCCAAGTTTCCCTTTCCCCGACTCGTAATTTTTTTGCCCGAACCATCACAATAATCGAGCGTTGTGATAAGTGTAATTTTTCACTTGTCTAGGACCATCAAAAGTGGATGTTTGGACTTACTTTTAGTGATTTGATACTTAATTTTGGGCTTAATATTCAATATTTTAGGATAAAACTCAATGTTTGATGGTGTATGAAGGAACAGAACGGAACTCGGATGAAAGTGATTAAAATCAAACAAATTATAGAAGATGGGGACTAAAGTGCAAATAATTTTAAGATGAAGGACCTATGATGAACCATAAAAGAAATTCAAGGACTAAATTGAAAAAGAAGAAAGATGGTCCTAGCTTGCCACTATGCAATCTTAGCTACATTAGCCATACCATCGCACGGTGTATACAATTTTACCACTAGTATTTGCACGTGCCATATTATTCTGAAAGTAAATGTTAAAATGTTAATGTGATAAATGTGTTGAATTTTCATGAATTACATTTTTAACTCGATTGCTCGGGCTGTATTATTCTAAAAGTAATGTTAATAATGTGCTAAATGAGTTGAATTTTCATGAATTACATTCTTGACTCAATGTTTGTCATGAATACGTTGAAATAGACTTTCTCTTATTAAGCATATAAAGAGATTATATGATTTCAAATTAAAAGAAATCATTTTACATGTGGACTAAAGATCATATAAAATTTATACAACAAATGAATTGTTTGTAGTATTAGTTGCATAATTCATTATAACTGCCCATGAAATTCATGAAAGCAAAGGACAATTGTAAAAATAGTCAATGGCCAATCTCTATCTCATAGATGAAAGCATGTATCAAATTACAATTGTAAGAGAATGGTTTCTCATGTTCAATGAGGTTTAGCTGAAAAACAAAAAATGAAAAGACAAATTCACAAAATAAATTAACATGCAGAAATTACCCAAATGGGGGCATGTAGGGAGACAGGAACAACGAAGAAAAAGATTCAATTTATGCGTCAAAAAGTTATGGATTGCCTGTAAATCATTAGTTTCTAGTATGAGTAATCAGAAAATGTACTTAAAAATCAGCATATCATAAAATCCCACTAAATTTGTCAACCAGCACTGTTCGATGGGCTTTATCAAAACTCGGAGAAAGAACAATGGACATCTTTACATGAGGAGTATTTGAATTACAACACTTTTCAACTTCTCTTTGTCAAAGTCACCAACAAGTGCTTGAAAAGATTCCATTTTAGGGGCATAATTATTATTCAATTGAACGGTAGTCTTTTCTTCATTTTCCTCACTCATAACAGTAAAAGAAAAATAGAATTTCACTGCATACCTCTGGTGGAATTTCTAATGAGGTTAAATGCACAACATTTCTATCCGAACCCACTTCACTTACAATAAAATCGGAATATCTGAAAAAATAACAAGCACAAAGATTTTACTATTTTTAAAAGATAATAACCAAATTGACAATTTTTATATACATCAAAATATATACTGAAGGGATTTACTAAGCTTACAAGAATAAGAGCAAACATGAACATTACTTTATCTCTTAAAATTATTTATCTAATGAAGTGTATGCTTGCAGTAGACGGGATCAACTTCGTCATTTTTTCCAAATGTTTAATTCACGTAAGCTTAACTTTAAATAGTCTTCTAGAAAAATTCATATACTCTTCCCGAATATTTCAATACATGGTCTCATTATGAACTAATATATCAGAAGGTGCTTCTGCACTTGCATTCACGTTCACAATTCGAACATCAAAGACAATTGAGATAAATTTCTAAAAATCATCTCAAGGTTAACAAATAATGCAAGTATATTTGATGTATGCAAATATTGAGGGAGAGACCGAAGAGAAACCTTTGCTTGAGAATTCCATGGAAGCCCGGGTCTTGCAATTACACGTTATACATATTAACCTTTAAGGCAATTATAATTTAATCTTTCTATAGGTAAAATCACTTTTTTTTCTCTCTCTTATACTAAGAACAAAAATATAAATTATGCATTGACCAATAAATACAAATAGTTATGAAATTTTAACATCTCTTATGATAAGAGATACAAAGATATGAACAGAAGTAGATCAAACATTGGATGGCTAATTGCCCAGTTTCTTTTAGTGAGCCATGATCAAGCTTATGACCAACTTAAGTTTACTACTGATCATAAGAAATAATCCCAGAATATGTCAAACAGCAAAAGATAGATAAGGAAGGGCTTGCCTGTTTGTAGTGTACGTAGGCAATCATCTGTTGTTGTGGGCAAAAGTTTCCATCCTTAAGTAAACAATCAGAAAAAACCATAAAGTGGCTGGAACTCTAGTAAAAGCCAATAAAGAAATGGAAAAAACAGCATAAAAGTGAAGCGTATCAAATGAAAGGTATCTGTAAAAATGATGGTAAAAGTTCAATTAATCTTATTCAACTATTTACAACAGAATGATTATCTCAAGCTAAATTAGATCTCTAATCTTTACAACTCATAAAAATCTTTTCACATTGGAAGTGGCAACAGAAAAGAGAGGAAATAAAACAAGAATATATAGATAGAAAAATAAGTTGGTTCAGAAACATATGAACGAAAAATTGACAGCAAGAAATTTCTTACAGGAGCTCAAAGTGAGAACTGAACAGTCCAGTGGATGAGATTTTGATTTCTTTTTCTTTTTTGTACTATCCAATACAATCTTGTTCATTTTACCAAGCATGACTTAAAGTTCCCTGGAATATTTAGGAGTCATAATATCAACGTACTAAAAGGCATGAGGGCATGGCAATGCCATAAGGTCAAGCCTTATGAGCATAGGCATGCCTAGGTGTACTAAGGGGTTTTCCTATTTTAATAAGATCATTGTTTTACTCGTTTTACGCCTTCTCCATATGCAAGACATCTTACGCCCAGCGCATTTTGGAACATTGCATAGTATCTCACCCTCCGAGGCACTAAAAGTTCAAGTATGACTCAATAAAAGAAACATCAAATTTTACATTAATACTTCACATTCCTGAAATCACAGTTGAAAAATTTAGTTCACAACACTAGAAAATTGGTTCTTCAATAGTGAATAACCACTTTGAATGGGAAAAAAACACAAATGAAGGCATGAGACGAGGCATAATATTTCCAAATTGAATCAAGTGTCAAAGCAGGGGTACCAAAATGAACAATAGATGGGTCATCCTCTCTTTTATAGTAGAGGCAAGATAGTGAACACATGAGCAACAAACACAGAATCACTAAAGCACTTAACAGAAAAAATTGCAAGAGAATTTCATTCTCTTTTAGATAATCTAAAATTCTCCCTTTTAGATATTCTTGATCTCGATCAGGTTTTAGTTTGAGAATACATTACCTATTTGTTTCTCTATTTCTAGCTTGAATCCCTTAAACCTTTCAAAAGTTTCATGCTTGAATTTCATCAAAAATATATATGACCATTTCTGAAATAATAATCATTAAATGTTATGAAATAAATGAAACCCCATCTAGCATTAATTGACATGTGTCCACACACATCACTATGTATTAGACTCAATAATTGTCCGGATCTTTCACATTTTCAAGGGGGTTTGGTCATTGTGCCTAACAGACACGATTCACATTTGTCAAATGATTCAAAATCATTTAACCCAAATATACACCTATTTGTAATTTTTAAATTGCATTCTCATTTATGTGATCAAGTCTACAATGACAGGTATACGTGTTATTCAGGTTATCATTTTTATGTATTTCAATTTCATACTCTTTATAGAATACGCAATATTTAAAGTATAAATGTCATTTTGTAATTTACCATAACCATTAAAATATTGTCAAGCTAAAAAAAAAAAAAAAAAAANTTTTCTAAACTGAAAGTCATACGAACAGGTAGAAAATGGGCAGATTTTGTTATTTGGTATACAATGACCTAGAAGGAGTCTTCTTTCGCTGACCTAGGAAAACCTACTAGAAAATCCATCGAAATCTTTTTCCACTTTCATTTTGGTATATCCATTGGATTTAACAACCTTGATGGCCTCTGATGCACTATTTTTACATGTTGACAAACTATGCACTTCCTTTCATATTCCTCCACCAAAAGGTATTACGTAATTTCCTGTACATTTTTGTGCATCCAAGGTATGCAGTATAAGGAGCGGAATAAGTTTCAACCATAATCTCTTCTATTTTCCTGTACATTTTTGTGCATCCAGGGTATGCGGTACAAGGAGCGGAATAAGTTTCAATCATAATATCTTTTCTTAGCCCTTCATCCTTAGGTACACTCAGTCGACCCTTAAACATAATTGCTTTATCATTGCTTATCTCAAATCTCTTAATTTTCTCAATTCCAACATCAACCCTGATCTTTTCCAAGAAAAATGTTATCTTTTCAGAGCTGCTCTAATCATGTCCCTGATGGTTGACTTTAAACTAAACATATTAACTTTCGTGACGCTCAAGCTCGTGACATTAGCACATCTATTCTCAAATTTTCAAAGTCCTTGATTCATTGGTCCTGTTGTGTACATAGTGCTAATAAACGACCCATATTCTTCCTACTCAGAACATCTGTAACTACCTTAACTTTACACGGATAGTAAATGATCGTGCAATGATAATCTTTTACTAGCTTTAACCATCGTCATTGTCTTATATTTAATTCTTTCTGGGCAAAAAGTGCTCAAGACTCTTGTGGGCACTGCAAATTTCACACTTGTTTCCATACAAGTAATGACTCCAAATCTTGAGAGCATGAACTATCGCTGCAAGTTTTAAATCGTACGTCGGGTAATTCTTCTCATATTGCTTTAACTGTCTCGATTTAGGGTATCACCTTTTCATGTTGCATCAAAACACAACCCAAACCTAATTTAGATGCATCATTATAGATTTCAAATCCCTCTGATTTCTCTAGTATTGCTAACAATGGAGCGGATACCAATCTATCTTTTAATTCCTGAAAGCTTTGCTCACACTTTTCAGACCATACAAACTTCACGCCCTTACGAGTCAGCTATATCAATGGACCCACCATCTTAGAGAAGTCTTCTATAAATCACGATAGTATCCGGCTAAATCTAGAAAGCTCCTTACGTCTCCAACATTCGCAGGTTTTGGCCAATTAGTAACAGTTTTAACATTACTCGGATCTACCTCTATACCCCTAGACGTCATAATATGTCCCAAAAACTCTATTAGATGCAGCCAAATTTGCACTCTCTTGAATTTGGCGTACAATTTCTCCTTATGTAAAGTTCTCAAAATTGTCCTCAAATGATCTTCATGCTTCTGAGAATCTCTCGACTACACTAGTATATCACCAATAAACACAATAACAAACTTGTCTAGGTACTGATAAGATACCTTATTCATCAAATCCATAAATACTACAGAGGCATTAGTAAGCCCAAATGATATAACTGTAAACTCGTGATGTCCATAGCAAGTCCTATATACTATCTTAGGTATCTCACTCAACCTGATCTTTAGTTGATGGTAGCCTAACCTCAAATCAATCTTTGAAAACATGATCTCTCCATTCAATTGATTAAATGAATCCTCAATTCTCAGGAGCTTGTTCAACTCTCAATAGTCAATACACATTCTCATTGTCCCATCTTTTTCTTCACAAAAAGCACCGGAGCTCCCAGAGAGACACACTTAGTCTCATAAAAACCTTTATTCAAAAGTTTCTCTCACTGTATCTTCAAATCCTGCAATTCTTTTGATACCATTTGGTATGGAGAGATACCGGTGCTGCTCCAGGTATCAAATCTATTGTAAAATCTACTTGTCTTTCAAACAGGGCACTCGGTAGGTTATCCAAAAGTACGTCAATGTATTCCTGCACAACGAGCACTTTATCCAATTATGTCTCTTCTAATGGTACGCTAGAAAGACTAACAAGATATTCTTGACAATTTTTTCTTCCTCAATAACCTCTCTGCATGTATAGTTGAGATTAGACGGGGGATTGCCTTATTCTTCGAACCATAAAAACTAAACTCTTCATATCTAGGTCTTTTGAGGATTACTTCCTTCTCGAAACATACAATTGTGTCTCTATTGCTATCTAACCAATCCATACCCAAAATAATGTCAAAATCCTTTAATTATGTGACATGTAAATCTGCCTCAAGGACTAGCCCATCAAAATCTATTTGTATTGCCTTAGCAATCTTATTTGTACCAATGATTTTTCATGAAGGCATACTAACTTATAATATACTACTGGTTTTCTCATGTGAAACATTGATCTTGGCTAGGTATGTCGCAAATATAAACGAATATGTTGCTCCAGAATCAATAAGAATATAAACACGAATACCACAGATAGATAAAACACTTATAATTACATTCGGATCCTGATCAGCCTAAAAAAATCCTCACCTTTCCTTTCGTTGCCGATTCGGTGTCCTTAACTGGTATTGTCCGACGTCCAGAACCATAGTGACCTGACTGGCCACACTTGTAACATATATTCTTGCTAAACAAACATTTACCCCTTTGAGATTCTAGCACTTATCGGCACAGAGGAAAAAGTTTTTTTGGTTGTCGCTCGTAGGCCTATTGTTCTGTTTCTTAAACTTTCCAGAGCTCTTATCCTTACCTTGATCATCCCATTTCCTTTTTATCATTCTATAATCTCTAACTTCGGTGCTTATAACCTGAGAATGATACAGTTTGGGCCTTCTTTATGACTTTTCGATAAGTTATGAGTTCCCACAAACTTACAATTTGCCTGATCTCACGGTGGAGTCCTTTCTCAAAGCATCTTGCTTTCATGAGCTTTGTATTCACAAGATTTGGCACATAATGGGATAATTCCTCAAACTTCCTCTTATAATTAGTGATGTCTCCATCTCCTTGTGTCAATTGTAAAAATGCTATCTCTTTATGGTCGCGAAGGGCTTGCAAAAAATTTTTCTTAGTCAACTCCATTTTGAATTGGGTCCATGTCATATTACATTGTTCTTCTTATGTTTATGTACGTGATGTAGATTCCCAACAGTGATTGGCTCCTCTGACTAACATGAATTCTGTACATAGCACCTTCTGATTTTTTGGACAAGATATGTAAGGAAAGAAATTCTCAATTGTGTGGAGCCATTTCTCTGCTGTCAAAGGGCCATTACCTCCATTGAAGCTAGGAGGGCAGTATCGACGAAACTGTCCAATAATTGGTATAGCTAGAGCAGTGGATGGTATATGGACAGTTTGTGTTGCAACATATGGCATTGTTAGTACATCTTGTCATGTTGGAGCCATTGGTGCTGCCAAAGTAGCTTGTGCCTTTAAGACCCGTCTTATTTCTTTTTTATTATAGCAATTCTCTAATTGTCTTTGCGTGTGATGTTGGTGTCATTTTCCTTAATACAAGAATTGAATAGGTGTGTAATCTTTAGGAAAATCACGATAAACACGGATTGAAAACTAAAATGGAAAACCACAAGTAGGAAATAACATATTTTTTTATTAACTAAATACTTTATGAGGAATACAATATATGAAAGAACGTTTGGTGCTAATCAACTGAAAAACAAACAAGAAATTCTAATTGACATCAATATGAACTAAACCTAATAAAATTTACTAAAAATCCACGTCACTTCTCATCCTTGTCATCATCGTCATTAATCTAGGTTGCGACTCATCATCTGAAATAGGAGGAGGTACATTCTCGCGAATGTACTTCTCAATGGGTACACTATCGTCCTCATGATTTGCAAGTGCATCATCTCGGGGCCTGCTCTCATTACGCTATCAGCTCTATGCAGAAGGCCTCACAGTCAATCTCTTGAGGCAAAATGGGTACAACAACTCCCACAAATGATTGTAAATGGATTCGGCCATCTCTAGCCATTCTTTTAGCAAGGTATCAATGAGGAGATGAGTGACCTACTGACCGGAGGCCATATGGCCTAGTTGCCTCACCTCCCTCCATCTTACTAACATTTCCCTAATGTGTTGGCCCATACCATGCGTTGGATTCCACATGCATTCTTCATAATGCCTCACGATCTCATATCAACAAAGCAGCAATGAACATGTCATGTTCTCTTAGTCCGTGCCATTTGTGCCAAATCAATTATATAAAGTCCAAATAGGTGAGTTTCTAATATCTTTTATGAGGACTAAAATAGACATTCATAATTCAGTCAAGTTCTCAAAATTAAAAAATATCTCAATCACATTCTCAAACTTGACTTCTTTAAACATAAATTCTCGTTATTTAAATAGATGCAATTACTTATAAACATTTCAAATGTCATAGCATAACACAAATTTCTCAAAACTCTCTTTACCTAATCAACGATTTGCTGCAATGACGGCATGATGGTAACTAAAAAAATTTATTTGAGTCATGATTCCTAAAATTTTGGAAATCAAGCTTATGTTTCGCAAGTTTATAGAAAGGTAAACCGTGCTTTGATACCAAACAAGTAAAGCCCTAAATTCTAATAACCTGGCGCATTATCAAACCGAGTTCTTTAATGTTAATCTGCAAAATGCAAGGTTAAGAAAGTTTTTAAATTAGGATTTATTTAATCAAAACTCTTAACATTTTTTTGTTTAACATATAAAGTTAGAAAAATATGAAACAAAATATGGAATGTTTTCTTTATTATTAAAAGAAAGCAAGCTGAAACAGTTTTCTCTGGTTGCGAGGTGAATTTGAAATATTATTTAACCTAACAAATCTTGACGAAAATTTATGAAATTTTACTAGAGATCATAAAACCCATATGAGTATAAGAGATAAAAATATATTACACATGCTATATGAACATAATAATCATGAATCTAATCATATATTTTTACATATTGCCTTTATAAATAAGCAAATCGACAATCAAACGATCTAATTAAAGTTCTGATTAACCTCTACGACCATAAGTTAAACATATATAATTAAAATTCTGATGAACATCTACGACCATCAGTTAAACATATAATCATTCTATCATTTATATTTAAGAATAACCATTAAAAGAATTTCACGTACTTTCATGAGCAAACATAAAGAATAACATGCGTGAACAACAATTAAATTCATATAGTGATCACCTTAATATATGAATTCTACCTCTGTTGGAAATGATACAATAGCGACTATGTCAAACGGTATTCCTTTTAAATCTTTGACGTGAAAATGGTCTTTGCCTTTTTCTTTTTTTTTCTTAGTAAATAATCTCTCCCAAAATGTCGTGATCAGGAGAGCCTAATAGCGTACGCAATCCCTTATGAAAAAAAAATGGAAACTAAACTCTTGCTGGATTTGTTGCCCCATTTGATTTGGACTCCCATAAATATTTATCAATCCCAACAATGTAAATTAGTTTTTACCTTAATAATAGTGTAAACTTCTTAATTATGTGTCAAATAAATTAGTTAATTTCTTTTTGTTTTTCCAAGTCAGGATATAGAATAATTACACGAAAATTAAGTTGCAATTTGGTTAAATTGGTCAAATGGGATTACATAGAATTCAGATAGAAAACTAATAAACTAATCCCAATTATCTTAAATTCAAATCAAAACATCAAATTTAATTGGCCTAGTGACACGTCGTGGCTGCCAAACTTGTTAAGATGCTTATTAATATTAGTCAAATATGGATTTCTTTGAGCTACAAAAACATTAATATAAGTTATCCAAAAATAACTTTTTCTCTAGTCTAAAATTTGTCATTTAATATGAGTTTCGAAAAAAAAATCCAATATTGATAGAGAGAATCTAGCTAAATGAATACTTCATTATTCTATCAAATAAAAATGATGTCAAAAATTATTTTCGTGTTAGCTACAACAACAACGTATCAAAAATGAAATAAACAAAATTTTATTTTCGGTCTCTACATCTAACATGATTATTAATATTATACCTGAAAGATTTAATGTGCCCAAAACATGCAATTCAAGTAACAGTATCATGAAGAGAATAAATGCGTGTTGTACTTTTTTTCCTAGACCAAGGTTTGCCCCATTGAATTTTCATGGCAAAATTTTTAATGAGGCAACTTTGTAGCGTATTCAAAAGAATAATGTAAATTTCTTTCTTCATTAGGATTTTTCTCACATAATTTTTCCTAATAAGATTTTAACGAGAAATATTCATTCTATAATGAATGTAAATAATATGAAGGACATTTACCCGCAGTATAACTTTACAATTATTTTACACATTTGTGTATGAGACTTTTGAAGAGAACAATAAAATCTGTTTTAAGCCATCATGTTACTATATATTCACCAAAGGTTGATCTTATATGAACATATTGAAGACTATACTAGACATTATGAGACATATTTCATTAGAATTGTAACATTGAAAATATTGACGTACAAGACATAGATGACTTGACGCAAGAATTTTCATTTATTAAAATCAAGGGGAACATTTGTACTCTTTTTCCTTAACTCAAGTTTGGTCTAATTAAATTTTCTTGACAAGAATTTAATGAGACAATCATTTTATATTTGTCATTCAAGTGAGAGTATTGTAAATAATTTATTTATTATTAGATGACAATTACACTTCTCTGGTCATAGTTATTATTACTATAGTATCATTTGAAGCCCTAACTATTTTCCATAAATATGGGTTTTAGTTCTCAATGAAAAAGAAACAAGTTTATTAACTTATTTATTTTATTCTCTCATTTTATGACAAAAATAAGAGAGATATGAAACCCTTGTTTAATGGTCATTATTGAGAAAAATAATATTTTGAATAGTAATTTATTAAAAAATATGTAGTTAAAAAGTAGAAAAAAATTTAGATTTACGTGCAAAATATTTTATTGTATAGATATGTAGTTAAAAATGATTATACAAATTAACTAATTTTATTTTAAAGGAAGACAAACATGGGCTAAATTATTACGACTCATTCCGTTTAGAAGAATCTACATATCAAGACATTAAGCTCTGTTTAGTAGGAATTAAAACCAAATTTTTAGTAGATTTTGATAAAAGTTGATGAAATGTATGATACAAAAGTTGCGGATCCCAAGAAATGTGTGGTTAAAATTAATTATTGAATTTGAATTAAATTAAAATTAAAAATAGCCACGTCAAACCATCTAATCACGACATAAACTTAACTTACTAATTTTCACAACATCTTTTTCAACATTAAAAGGCAAAAAAAAAAAAAAAAAAACAATTTATTTCAAAATTTAAAAGCAGGAGTTTATTCCCAGATCCCCAGATGTCCAAGGGTTGTTTAATAGACCCCCATGCATTTGGGGAGTTTATTAACTGACCATCAGACCTCATTAACAAATAATCGACCCTACGTGATTTCTTTAACACCACATATAAATTTTTTTTAAATCTTTGAATATTACAGCAAAAACCACATTATCGTTCATATTATAAGAAAAAAAAATCTAAAATTAACCAAATAAAATGAATAAGCCTTGAAGATATAGATTGATGAAGAAACCTTGAAGAATGAAGATGGAAATGGAGATGGAGAAGAAGAAACCTTGAAAAATCGGTTTTTGGTAGTAGAGAATTTCTTGACTCTTCAAATTTTTAACATTCTTCAAATTCCTATCGTTCAAAATAGGGATAAAATGGATATTGTGAATTTTTTAAAATTCTTTACCTTTTTTTCTCTTAAATATGATCAAAAGTCATTGTGAAAAATAAGATGGGTTGCATCAATTCCTCGACACTAAGGGGGTGTCCTCAATTGAGATATGATGAATTTTAAAAATCTTTTTAAATTTATGTTTCCTCAATTAAAATTGTAATGAATTTTAATGGAATTCATTAAAATTTCGGTGTTAACAATTGAGATTTTAATGAAATTCAAAGTATATTCAATAACTAATGAATTTATAAATATTTCATTAATTGAAGGATTTTAAAAGATTTGAATGGGCTTCAAACGTAATAATACATATAGCCAATTTTTTTTATTTTTGAAATTTCCCCATATTTGGCGCCTGCCTGTCTGAGCCCCATTTTTGGTTAATAATGCATTTTAAAATAGTAGATTGATAAATAATGTGTAGTTAAAAAATAAAAAAAAGTTTTGATTTTGTGTGTAATATTACTTTATTGAAAAATGTGTGGTTAAAAAGAAGAGAGAGAAACATATATTTTGAAAATAATGAGGATCAAACAAGGGATTGGTGAGATTCTTATGAAATTTAGGGAAATCTATTCAAATCCTTAAAATTCATTAGAATATATAATCTTTTAAAATCCATAAAAATCTTAAGGGTGTCCTCAATTCAAATTTTAATGAAATTTTTTAAAATTTAGGTATTCTCAAAAAGTAATGGATTTATAAAGATTTCATTAATAGATGAATTTTAAAAATTTTGAATGGATTTCAAGCTTAAAAATACATATAATCAAATCTTTTGAAATTTTACCATATTTGATGATATTCTTATGGAATTTGTGAAATTTTATTTAAATTCGTGAAATTAATTAAGATTTATTGTTAAACTTTGCCATCGAGATTCCAGTCAAAGTGTCACGTCGTAGTTCACTTGGAAATGAAAGTCAACAAAGACTCAATTGGTCAAATATAAAGAAGTCAAACAAATACTGAAGCTCCTGTGCCAAAACACTGCCTAAATGGCTAGAACTTTTAAGCCGAAGCACTATTCAAGAAATCAAAGAAGAAGCCGAATCTCTTCACATAGAAGACCACCAATACGAACTCTTTCTGGCTGAAGCCCTCAGTTCATCCGAAATCTCTGAAACTGAAGCTGTCTCTTACAAGATTTGTAGGCAATTTTCAGAAATAATTGATGTAACATTTGTAACAAAGAATGTCAGGTGTGTCAGCTTAATGTATATGGCTGCTGACAAGTTGTCAATGTATTTAATGTATGATATACTTAGTAAGTGAGGTTTCAATCAAGCAGATGAAGTCACGTGGTTCTGATCCAACAATCATCACGTCGGCCAGAAATCTATAAATATATGGTCTTTTGAATATTAATTCTATTATACAAGAATACATTGAAGAAAAATACTCTGAATATACCTCTTGCTTGTTCTACCTTTGATAGTTTGATTTTAGATTTTTGAGACTTTGTTGGTGATTGTTTGTTAGTGCAATCATCTTAGTCAATATCGTCGGTGCTCGAGCATTTTTGTCTCGCGTCTAAAGCATCTCCTGCATTCATGCGCTCAACTTCTCCGGTCGATTCTCTAATCAAAACGCACCGAAACTTGCTTGAGTTGGCATGAATGTGCCTGGTATATGTTGTCAACGTTGGCGTTACTGAAAATAGGTTAACAGATTGGTGCCATTTGTGGAAACCACACATTTAACCACAAAAATCCAGTAGGAAAAAGCTAGTTGGAAGAAACTCTTACCGTGAAGTAATTTTCAAGCCTTTGAAAAAAGGAGTGTTCTTAAAGAAAAAACCGTTGAGAAAGTCTAAGATAAACCGTTTGATTAGAAACCATTCTAATCTTTGAAAAAATGAATATCATTTGTATTATCATGAGTTCAAACAATGAAGAATCTGCACTTCAAAGAGCTAGGGAACATTCCCAGTTCTTCCATATGCAGCCCAATGAAATGCATTTCATGATCATTTACAAGGAAACTACTGTCGTGGTAAAAAGGAGGTCAAAAGCCAAATGATTGACTACCAACATTACACAAGGGAGGAAGGTACTCATGAAAGGGAAGTTGAAGTTGATATATTCACCAACTATGCCGCTGACCAAACCACTGAGATCCTACTCAACTTTCCTGTAAACTACGACCTAGAAAACATGCCCCGAAGGTTCATAAGTATCTTTGACAGGCTGAGCCCGGGGGTGCCTAGAAATAGGTAGGCTTAACTTCCCTCTATGCATAGAAATAATCTGGCTCAGCCTTCCCCTATACCTATAAACAGGCAGTAAGAACCTCATCGATTTGGTAGACAAAATAAGTTGGTTTATAACGATGTGCCTCAGAATCCTTCCCATAGAAATAGGCGTGAGAGGAGAGCAGAACATGTCAAGAGTCAAGCAGACCTTCCTAACCACTCCCAAAAACTCAGGTTAGGAAAGATGAAGATGTAAACGAGCTACAAAGGTCCGCGATCTTGATAACGACGATGACAATCTACCATTTTCGTAAGGGATTAGGAATGCCCCTAGTATGATGGAAGAGGCGATCCTACAAAGCATCTCAATAACTTTAAGACTCACATGAGCCTAAACGGAGCCACCCCCACCATGAAGTGTAGAGCATTCTACTTAACCTTAAGTGGAGCGACTGAAATATGGTATGCAAGACTTTCAGAAGGAAGCATCTAAAGTTGACCAAATTTCAAAAAAAACTTTGCTTAAGCGCTTTGCAACGAGTAATGAAGGTGAAAGGCCAATACAATGCATACAGAACATGAGATAGCAACAAAAAGAGTCATTGAAAAGCTTATGTCATGTTTCACTGATGAAATGACATATTGTATACAAGTTATAGATAGAAAAGCTTTGACGGCCCTAAGAGGAGGACTGAACATGAACCTCTCTTCTGGAGAGATGTGCAAAACAAAGACCCTACCAGTTATGACGCATTACTGGAAATGATAAGGCGAGAGATCATCAATGAAGAATTGAGAGATCATAAAAATAGGTCAAACCAAGGACTTCCACATCCTCAAATGCAAAGAGAAAGAGGCCTAACCTTACACTTGATAGACCACCGGTCGGACAATCGACATCCCTCAATCCAAGACAAACGTTATCTGTAGCAACATTAAGTGCCTACTTTAGCTTACGAGGAAGTAAATTCTAATACTGAAACATACCAAGGCAAACCCTACCAACGACTCCCCTAAATAGGGAGAGGTAGGGGGACGAGACATTGAACCTAGAAATAGGGATGAAGCACCCCTATATTGTACATACCACCACTCATCTAGCCAGAGCATTACGGCCGTAGAGATTTTGCAATGCACCCTCAACATAACTATTAATGGAGAAATAAGCGTCTCCAAAGAGTCTCTCTTCCTAGGCAGAACCAATAGCCCATAAACGATGAGCTGAGATACCCCAATAGAGATGACATTCCTCGAAGGAGAGACAGTAATGGTGAAAGACCTAGAGACGACCAAAGACAGAGAAGAAGCCCCCTAGCTAATGCTGGCTGTGAATCCATCGGAGAAATTAACATGATTTTTGCAAGCCGATATGTTGGGGGGGGGGGGAAGGGGGAATCCAGAAACTCCTAAAAAAACTATGCAAGGGAAGCAAGAGACATCCCAATGGCAAGCTTCATAGTTAGCAACAACCGACCGTCCATCAAGAGACGACGCAGTTGGTGTACATTATCCACATTGTGACACCCTAGTGGTGAGGGTCCTTGTAACTCATAATGGCCTAAAGATGATGTTAGTGGATAATGGGAGCTCTATCAACATCATCTTTGGAGCCATCTTTGATAAAATGGAAGTTGACCACGAGCCGATCCCAATGAATTCTCCCTTTTATGGCTTCACTGACGATAACATTGTCCTATGGGGTAAAATCACTCTAGCAATAGAGATGGGAATAACACCCTTAATTGCTCATCATTTTATGGAATTTATGGTGATGGACAACTGTTTCACCTCCCACGGAGTGCTTGTGAGGCCGACATTAAAGGAATTATGGACCGTTACGTCCATTCACCATTTATGTATAAAGTTCCCAACAGATAATGGCATCACCACGGTCAGAGCCGACCAGAGGAGTTCAAGGGAATGTTATTTAAACTCCCTTAGAAAAGTAGAACTGTGAAGTGTCAATGTAGTCCTAACAGACATTGACATGGATGACGTTCCTGAATAAGGGCAAAACCCTGAACAAGGGAAAGACGTCAAAATGATGGACGCCTCTGAAGGGGTGGTCCTTTAAGTCATAAACACCTATGAAGAAGAAATTGTCTAAGAATCACAAATATCACCTGAAGAAGGCAGAGTTTCTAAAGAAACGGATAATTTGGAGGAACTAGACCCTCACATCATCGATTGCGAGCCTCGAACAGCTCTAGCAGAGAACTTGGAAAGTTTCCAAGTAAATCCCCAAGATTCTTAAAATGTTTGCAGGTTAGAAAAAATCTGCCACTAGAGGCCAAGGAAAAGTTGAAAAGTTTCTTGTTCAAAAAAATGGACGTCTTCGCTTGGAAGCACGAAGACATGGTTGGTATTGATCCAAAAGTCAGTTGTCACCACTTGAAAATCGATTCTAAGGCTACAACTCATAGACGGAAGATGAGAGCCCTCAATTCAGAGAAATATGAAGCCTTAAACGATGAAGTAAAGAAGTTAATCGACAATCGCTTTATCCAGGTATCGATGTAACCGAAGTGGTCTCTAACCCTGTCCTGGTCAAAAAGCACAATGGCAAGTGGAGAGTTCGGGTGGATTTCTCAAACCTAAATCAAGTTTGTCCCACAAACAGCTTTCCACTTCCTCGGATAGACAAACTAGTGAACTCAACAGTCGGACACGAAATGCTTAACTTCATGGATGCCTACTTTGGATACTTTCCCGATGTTCCCAGCTGACGAAGAGTATACATCCTTCATAGGGGCATGGGTCTTTATTGCTATAAGATCATGCCCTTTGGGTTAAAAAATGCGGGCCACTTATCAAAGACTTGTCAACAGGATGTTCACTAATCTCGTTGGAAAGACAATAGAAGTATATGTAGACGATATGCTGGTAAAAAGCTTGAAGGCAGAAGATCATGTCAAGCACCTCAGCGAAACTTCCCAAATATTTCGGAGGTACATGATGAGGCTTAACCCCCTGAAATACGCCTTCGGAGTTAGCTCTGAAAAATTTCTAAGTTACATGGTCAATCAAAGAGGAATTGAAGCCAACACAGAAAAGATCATATTTTTAATCAAAATGAGGTCACCTTAGTAACCTAAAGAGGTGCAGAGCCTCCTTTGACGTGTAGCTGCTTTGAATTGCTTCATCTCAAAGACGACGAACAAATGCCTATCCTTCTTCAAGATTCCGATGGGAGGAAATAAGTTTCAGTGGACAGAGGATGAGAGATATCCCTACAAGAGCTGAAGAAGCACTTAGACAGGCTCCCCTCTTATTCAATAAGTTGACGAACCACTGCAGCTATACCTAGCAGTAACCCTCGACACAATCTGTTCAGTTCTTATAAGAGATGAATGTGGTCACCAGCTATATGTTTAATATTGCAACATAGTCTCACTATCTAGACATGGAGAAGCTAGCACTCTCCTTGGTGATAGCTTCCTTAAAAATTAAGGCCATATTTCCAGGCCCACACCATACACGTGCTAACTAATTTTCCTCTCAAGCAAGTACGACAAAAGAGAGTTTGAAATTACGTTCAAACCAAGGGCTGTTGTTAAAGGACAAGCCTTAGCAGATTTTGTGGCAGAATTTACCCTTATTCCAGAAATGGAAGAAGAGATAGAACTCGCCGACCCCCCCCCCCCCCACATAGAACCTTTTTGTTGATGGCTATTCGGGAGACACTGAATCTGGAATTGGAGTGGTCCTGGTGAGTCCATAAGTATATAAGCTTAATTGTGCCATAAAGGTTCGACTTCTAGGCCACAAAAATGCAGTAAAATACAAGGCTCTCCTAGCTGGCCTCAGATTTGCTAGAGAAATGTAGGCAAAAGACTTGTAATCAGCAATGACTCCCAATTGGTAGTTAGCCAGGTTCATGGCAGTTTCTCAGATAAGTCAATGGCCGCTTATCTAAAATTGGTCATGGAGTTCAATCCAACTTTTGAAAAATTTGAGTTGGTACAAATTCCACGCTCAGTGAATGCTCACACCGACGCTCTTTCAAAATTGGTAAGCAGTAAAGATACTGAACTGCTGACTGTGGTGCCCATAGAGCACCCTCCTCGACCCTCTACTTCTACAGGTGAATATGTGATGTAGGTTGAAGATACTCTAGTATGGATAGAGCCAATAATAGGGTTCCTCAAGGACCAAGCATTATCCTTTGAAAAAGAGGAAGTACATAAGTTTAGAAGAAGAGCCGCTCGCTTTGTTTTTCAAGACGATGTGCCGTACAAATGAAATTTCTTCTTACCCTTAATACGATGCATAGGAGGAGAACAAGCCACCTATGTGCTCTGAGAAATTTATGAAGGGGTATGTGGCAACCACTCAGGAGGATGGTCCATAGCGCGAAATGTGTTAATATAAGGATATTATTGGCCCACATTGAAAAATGATGCACAACAATTTGCAAATAGACGCAATAAGTGTCAACACTTCGCAACAATTTAGAGGCAGCCTTCTCGAGAACTAAGTGTTGTATCCAGCCCTGACCGTTTGCCAAATGGAGAATTGATTTTATAGGGTGGAAAAATTTCAACTTCATGATTGTCGCCAGTGATTACTTTACCAAATTGGTAGAAGTCGACTTTTCAAGATCACTGAAGTAAATACTTCTAAATTCCTATGAAAAAATATCATTTGTAGGTTCGAAATTCTCCATTCAATTATTTTGGATAATGGGCGACAATTCGACAACAAGAAGGTTAAAAACTTATTTGAAGAGTTGGGCATTAGTAAACATTTCTCCTCCGTACATCACCTTCAGACTAATGGGCATGTGGAAATGTTAATAAGACTATCAAATACACACTGAAAAAAGAAAGTTAGACGCTTCTAAAAAGGCTTGGGTCGATAACTACCTTAAATCTTATGGGCCATCCAAACTACAAGAAGAACAACTACATAAGAAACTCATTTCTCTATGGTTTATGGAGTTGAGGCTATGAGCCCAGTTGAAGTGGGTCTGTCATCGTATTCGTTTTAACAAAATATCAAATGATGAGTTGAGAATGTACGAACTAGATTGCCTCGAAGAAATGAGTGGTGATTCTTAAGCAACATTGGCTATCTACCAACAAAAAATGACTAGATACTACAATTCTAAAGTTAAGAATAAGTCATTTCACTTAAATGAACTGGTATTTCTGAGGCTATTCTTATCTTTAAAAGAGCACGGGACCACATTCTTGGAAGAAGCCTCTGCATAGACAAATCGTCCCTATGCAGAGAAGCGTGAGAACTTCAGCGAAGAGTTGGATTCCAAAAAAGACCACATTCTTACTCGCGAAGTGAACATCACATACTCTTAACAACAAAAGTTATTAATGAGACATTAGCATGGATGAACCACTCAACCTCATACTCAGGAAATTATTAATTATGTTTGTAAAGAAAAAGTACATCCCAGCCACAAAATTCTTGGGAAAAACCTCTACATGGACGAACCGGAAGCATGGGCACTTTGACGAAAAGTTGGATTCCAAAAAAAAACCACCTCCTTACTCACGAGTGGACAACACATGCCCCTAACGCCAAAAGCTGTTAAGGAAGCTTTAACATGGGCAAACCGCTCAACCTCACGCTCACGAAAATTATTAATTTTATTAAGTTAAATTTTTCTTAATTTTATTAAATCAAGTTTACGAAAAATAAATGAAAAAGTACCCCCTATTGACAAAAGTTAAGGGATAAGCCTCTGCATAGATGAACCGTCCTTATTTAGAGAAGCGTGGGCACTTCAACTAAGAGCTAGATTCCAAAAGGGACCACCTATTACTCGCAAAGTGGACATTACATGCCTTTAACAACAAAAACTATTAAAGAAGTCTCAGTATGGACGAACCGCTCAACACCATACTCAGGGAAATAAATAAAAGGCACTTGAACTACCAACACTTGCAGAAATTGCAAATAAAGCGTAGGATTATATACAAATGCAGCAAATAAGCTCAGATGTAAAATTAGAAATGTAAACGATCTTCTAACATTTGTACAAAATTACAAATTCGAATAATGAATTGCATACGTAATAGGCTGAAGAGCATTGCAAAGTAGCAAATGAATCAGAAAGTACAGAAATTAAATAAAACACAAGTATATAGACCAAAAAATTATTCATTGAATAAATAATTACAATGGTGGGCCGAAGCCATTTACATGGAAAATGCAAAATGAAAAACCTATAAGCTAAACAGGTGGAGGAGGAAGAGCTACAAATGAAATTATAACATTAGGAGCCACGGCTTCAAAAGTTTCTTCAACAGCATCGTCCTCAATCTCGATCACGTAGCTACCCACTGCCAGAGTTTAATGCTCTTTTTCTCCCCCTTCTAGAAATTCTGACCTTTACTTAGAGGTATTAATGGCTTGAGAGTTAATTTCAATTCATTCCACTATCTCAGTGTAAGCATACGTCCGCCATTACTTTGCGAAGTTTTGTTACACCTCTGTTAGGTGGAAGTTGGCAATGTAGTGCTTTACAGCATCATCACTAAGAGATTGACCATCTCGCCTCCCCGTCTCAACCTCCTTAAGCCAGAAACTTTAACGTTCAGCTCCCCCATCTACTACTTCAAGACAGAATTCTTCTTATCTACCTTTTCCAAGGCCTCAACAGCCAACTTCTGGTAGGCGTTAGAAATCTTCACTCGTTTAGTCATGGAAGCCACTTTACTTTGGGACAAATGGACTTCCTTCTTCAAATTTTCAATCTCCGCCAATGTCGAAGCGAGTTTCATAGATTCCTCAGCTTGCTACTTTCTTATTGCCTCAGCCTTGGTCTTGATGGCTGTCTCCTCGGCCTGAGAGGCTTTATTTACAAACTCTCTATTTTTATTTTGAAGGTTTTTAAAGAAGGCTTCAGCCTCTATGGCCACTCCAAAGGCCTTCCCTGTTTGGTTGACCATGGTGGCGAAGAGGTCCACCACATCGCCGATCTCCTCAAAACTCTACCATCTATCCGTCCAGAACTTGTGAAATGTAAATGTGACAGTTTAAACCTCTAGAGGAAGCATGGCCAAAACTTCTGGAGGTAATTATTCGATCCTTAAGGAGACTGTAAGTTTGTGACGGGCTGAGTCAGAAGTTGTCGACCGACTCATAGTTTTGGCCCTCTTCGACAACTCCTTCCCTGAAGCTCCACAGCAGTTGACCTCTTATGGCCACCCTTCGTCGTGGCTATTAAAGTTACCATCAGTTTTTCCCCAGCACGGACTTCGGAGCAAGGGGTGGGGTGGCTATTGACCTACCATCTCCAATGGTGGAGAAGCGATGTTTCTTTTTAAGAACCTCCTCGACAATATTTTTGCCACTGTCTTTCAAGATAGGTCACCCTTCTCCCTCTAGCTACTAGCCACTTGGCTGATCTTCTCAATTTGGTCCTTTACCTATTTTGCTGCAACAGATGAGGGCTTCAGCCTTTTCCTTCGGAGGTGGCAGCAAGGATGGTGGCCATATCGGGGGTGGGATGCTTTCTCTTTTCGAAATTTTCTACAAAAAGAAAAATAAGGTCAGCAATAATTTATACAATACAACAAAAAAACTTGTTAAAAATTGGAATTACCTATTCGGGCTATTAAACAGAATTCATCGAAGAACCGTTTGGAGTTGATTAAATGGTCAAATTCTCATAACGATGAAGGACGTCGGTAGATGTCCTCAACAAACCCTGCAAAACATCAGAAAAAAGGTTAAGATCGGTATCATCATTAATTAACATCAAATACAAGTACAACACTCACGAGTTTCTAAGTATGAGGTCAGAACTGTCACGTGGGGAACTGTGTCAGTCTCCCACTCTTGCCATTTCCCTCTCACCCAGAAACACGTCTTTTCCATCTTTCGATGGAGGAGAGAAGGCCTAAGACAAAAGGGGAATGTGACCCACAGACATAATGAGTATCAACCCTTAAAATCCTCATTTTCCAAGACCCAAGGTTGGAATATGGTTTGGAAGACATGGATGGGCATGTCCTATCTAAGGGAGGTCTCTTTCCACAAAAAGTAGGTTTTCACTAATTGGGCCTAAGCATTGGGGATGAGATGTGTGGGAGTCAGCTCGTACAACCTAAGAATAACTCTAAAGAAGGGTGGAGAGGCAAACGAAGTCTTACCTTAAGGGGGAACTTGCTGACGGTAACGTACCTTTATCTCGGAAAGTAGGCATGCTCGTCATGAGTGGGGGATAGAAGTTCGATGTCATATGGGATATAGTATTTTTCCCTTAAGTTTGCTAGGTATGATGCATTTACAGTTGAAGGAATTTTGGTTGCCCCCCTAAGCTACCTCGTCATTTCTCCTACCTTCCCTTGAATGTAGAGCACTTTGCTCAGCCCTAATAGCTCGAACCAGGTCGACCGTATTTGTCAATGTCACCCCCATCTCAAAAGCCATTTGGCTGAGATCCAAATCCCCCATCGGAATGTGAAGACGCCATTGAATTTGGAGTTAAAGTTCAATATACTTAAAAGTTACACAAGGAACGGTGAAGATAAGTCATCGGAATTTGCAAACGCAAAGGAAGGAGAAGAAATGAGAATAAGAGATTTGAAGGATTCGATTGCTGATTTCTTAAAAGGAAAAGTAATTTTTTGCTCCAAACTATCGCCTTTTATAGACAAAAGCTCTTAATCCCACCCGTTAGATGTCGATTCTGATCATCCAACCGTTCATTTGAGATTTAAATATGAGACAACCAGTACCTCGGACACTTCGTCTTCTATGGCCTAGATTAGCATATCTACATTACGCGCTCCAATGCGACTTAATTTCGTAGGAAACTCATGACATCCATCATTGTACATTAAATGCGGTGGTGGTTGCGTGTATGGGAAGACGAACCACTTCAGCTATCTTTTCTTAAATACGTACGAAATAGAAAATCATTTGGGGTGCAATAATTAAGGACTCCTCGTGTTCCCAACGTTTCAAAAAATAAGGTTCTCCATAATTAATGAGTCGCAGCCTCGACAAGTAGCAGAAATAACTCTCCTCAACCTCTTCTGGTAAGGCTTCAGATATACGAAGCCACTTCGGAGAAAATAGCCTCGTACAAAATTTGTCCCGCTGATGTTCCTTCAATTTATTCCAGAAACTCAGAAGTTACAAGGTACACAACTTCGATCAACATTGATAGATAATTCATACAAATTAGCTACTTTCAAATTCTAACTATAATATAAATATTTATACTTAAACTTGGAAGGACTATTGTGGTGTGTAAAAACCACCCATAATAAAAAATTTCATATAAGTCCATGCATTACATAAATAATCATGCCTAAATTTTAGAGATTAATGTTATGCCTCGCCACTAAGACTTCAGTCAAAGTGTCATGTCGTAGTTCACGTGGAAATGAAAGCTAACAAAGACCCAATTGGTCAAATGTAAAAAAGTCAAACAAAGGCTGAAGCTCATGTGCCGAAACACTGTCTAAATGGCTGAAACTCTTCAGTTGAAGCGCTACGCAAGAAATCAAAGAAGAAGCCAAATCTTTTCACATAGAATACCACCAATACGAAGCTCATTCTGGCTGAAGCCCTCAATTCTCCGAAATCTCTGAAACTGAAGCTGTCTCTTATAAGATTTGTAGGCTATCTTCAGAAATAATTGATGTAACATTTGTAACAAAGAATGTTAGGTGTGTCAGCTTAATGTATAGGGCGGCTGACCATTTGTCAATGTATTTAATGTATGATATACTTAATGACTGAAGTTTCAATCAAGCAAATTAGGTCACGTGATTCTGATCCAACAATCATCACGTCGGCTAGAAATCTATAAATATATGATCTTTTGAATATTGATTTTAATATACAAGAATACACTAAAGAAAAATACTCTAAATATACCTCTTGCTTGTTCTACATTTGTTAGTTTGATTTTAGGCTATTGAGATTTTGTTGGTAATTGTTTGTTAGTGCAATCATCTTAGCTATTATCGTCGGTGCTCGAATATTTTTGTTTCGCGCCATAAAACATCTATCGCGTTCACACACTTCCCTTCTCCAATCGGGTTTTCGATTAAAACACGCTGGAAATTTGTTTGAGTTGGCGTGAGTGGACCCGTCATATATTGTCCATGTTGATGTTACGGAAAACATGGTCAACATTTATAATATTTTAAAATCCATAAAAATTTTAGTTGAGAGCATCTTGAAATCTTGACAGACCTCGCAAATAAGAATGAATTATTATACAAGTACGATTAAAAAAAAAGATAGAAATTGTATAGGGCGGCACCTGTATGGAATTGTCAAGTGTTCAGCTGTATGATTGATGTGAAAATTTTTCTATACAGCATTGTTGAATAAGGATATACCACATATTAAACCTTTCTTGCCTCGCAAGCAAATGTACTCCCACCCTTATCCAATGACAGCGTCGGCACAAACACGTTTCTAGTTTCCGGACTTGAACTAGCAACTACGAAACAAATTACCGCTTTAGTTAATTTGCGACTACATATCCGCCAATCAAAATACCCTAAGCTAGTATATATTAACCATCACGATTCCTCGTCATACTTGTTCATCGCCGCCTTAGTTTTCTCCTCTTTTACTCGACGGATTTTAGCAATTTCTACTGCTCTTCTTGTACTCTAGAAACCCTAACACGAAATACCTTAAAAATCTTCACTTTGGGAGCTTGGATTCACAGTTTCTCTCCGGGTTGAAAAGGTTATGAGAATATTGTGGGGATTAATTATTTCTTGGATTATATAATTTGTTTGATTATTACATAAATTTAATTTTTCTTGCTTTGGAATTGTGTGAAATTCGAGCTATTTTGTGTCTCTTCAACTGTATGTGAATTATTGGTCTTCAAACCCTAGTTTTCTCGATTCCCCTATTTTGATGTTTATACTTTATATTACTCGTTTTTGAGAAAATTGTATTTTTCCGTTTTGTAGATGAACATTAGGGATAAGAAAGGTAAACGATTAACACAATTGTATTTTTATGTATCTTTCCTGCCAAAATTGCTATGGAAGCCTTGCCTAGTAGTTATTAAGTTTATAGGTTCTGTTATTGTTTCGTTGTTCTTCTTACTTTTGTTCTTGTTCCTTTTACACTTTTTAATAATTTGAATTGTTACGCTGATGTTAATTTTTGAGAGCGTTGTGATGTTTTTGGCTGCAAGAAAGCCTGTGGGCTAGTAAAAATGAAAT
The DNA here is from genome assembly GCA_903798385.1 of Fraxinus cuspidata. Lineage (NCBI taxonomy): Eukaryota > Viridiplantae > Streptophyta > Magnoliopsida > Lamiales > Oleaceae > Fraxinus > Fraxinus cuspidata. The sequence goes on from CAIGRP010004167.1 coordinate 28,336, forward strand.
AAGGAAATAACAAGGACTCGTTCTCACTTGTTTGTCTCTTTTTGAATCAGTGTAATTTTTGGCATTGAAGTTTTGTAAGTATCAAGATTGGGTATTTATGATGGGTTTTATTGACCTGCTCCTCTTTATTCCAGATGGCGGCTAAACCCATTACAAATGAAGTTATTGCTCTTACAGAGAAGAAAATTAACATGACATTAGGTGGGAATATTGGCATTCGTGCATCTTTTGGTTCTTTTTGTGGATACTTCTTGTTAATAAGTTAATTATGTTTTTCGATTTTGAACACAGATGATATTATCAAACTGTCAAAGACTAATGTAACGAAACCGAAGGAGCAAAGAATTTCAGTAAGAAATGCCTCTGACTTTTAGTGATTATTCGCGTGCTTGGCATGAAGCTCTAAATGCCTGATTTTAATATTTTTCTAATTGATTCTACAGAATAGGAACCAAAAGTTTGTAAAAAATGCTGTCCAAGATAAATCTGCTAAAGTTCAGAGATTCATGGACACAAGGTCATCTCTTAGACAGGTATGTTGTAAGCAAAATATATTTTCCCTTCTTTTTGGGTGAGGGGTTGAAATTGTACTTCTTTTCTTGCTTTGCTTCATTTGGTACGTATATTATTTTTCTTCTGATAGGGTGCACTTGCTCAGAGGAGGTCAAACTTTCAGGGGAATCAGTTTCCTTTGGCAACTGAGGCTGCAAGAAAGGCTGCTGTTGCCCCTATTAGTAACAGAGCTTTTAATAAAAGCAGGCCAGTTAATTTGAATAATCCCAGGTACTACATCAATTGCTTCTGGTTGATAGTGTTGTAAACCTGTTTTCAAGATTATAGAAGTGCTGGTTGATGTGTCCATGATAGTAATTCTAGTCTTAGGTTAATGTAATTTGTGTTGCTGATGCAGGTAATCTGTGGTTCTTTATTGATGACTGTGCCATTTGCCTCAGCTTTGCGTGAATTTTCAAAAGCATTTGGAACTCCTTTATTTGTTTGGGTGGGAGGGCATTGCCTGGGTGCTTATGTGCGTTCAATGTTGAACTTTTGACATGAAAGCTGTGCTATTTCTCTATGCTGGAAGCTGGTTTTTGATTGCATGACATATAGAAAGTTTTATGTTACATTTTGGCTAGCAGTTGAAGCAAAAGGAAAATTGCTTTGAAATTGCTTTGACTTCGTAGTGCTGGAGAATGAATTTGACTAATGGGAGCTAACTTTAAGAGAAGAAGGTTGCATTGCATGCACGTATTAGGAATTGCTGTGGTGCATTTAGTTGGTTGTCAATCCAGCATTGAATAGATCATAGTTATGTATCCATCAACTGCTGTTATTTGGGCATTTCTCTGAAGTTAGCTAGCATTACACGAAGATCTTTGCATGTCAGTTGACTCGTTTTTAAGTTGCATCGTATCTGAAGTTGTAATTCCTGGGTGATTCTCCAAGAGTGTTGTTTGGACAATTTTTTGGCAATTGATACTCCGATTGGCATGCAGTAAGTCCAGTTGATTACCTTGTGCCATTTGTCAATTGTGCTCCACAACTGTGAATGTCCTACACGATTGGAATCAACATTGAACAGAGGCATTGGATTGCAGCCTTCTGTAGTGTTAATATTCCAAGGGTCTTATTGGACACTTTCCATTTTTTTATCTCAAGCGATGATGCTCATTATTTTGTACGAGTACTGAATTATGGTTCCTGCAGTAAATATTTATACTTGATACGGCGTGATTAAATGCAAGTCTTTGAGACCCCTGAAGGCAACTTGTGCACAAGATGATCAATTGGACTACATTTTGGAGCTAATTGTACAAGTCATCTTGTCAAAGTGATCTTTTGCGAGGTTTAGAGCCGAATGTTCTCTTGAATTTTGTAACTGTTGAATCACCTGATGTATAGGGCGAAGTGGTTCTCTGAATCCTGCCAAAAGTTTAGGCACTTCCGGGGTTGAAACCTTATTATGTACCATGTTCAAGGTAGTTTCACATTGTAATGGAGCATTTTCTCTCTAATATTGAGTAGAGCCAAAATGTAAACGTACAAAAGATGAGTGCATCGCCTTGGTCCTGGTATGACTTGTCTGATCCTTTTATTTTGGTTACAAATGACAAAATATATAAAAGCAATGGTAAGTATTCTATTCCTGTTGAGGATGTTTGCAACAAGTATTACTCAAATTTGTCTAATTACCTGCTTAGGGTCTTTTAACTGACATTTTGATTTTATTTATGCAGTTGTAAAATTTTTATGTGTTTTATGTGTGTGCAGGGGTTGGGCACCGGCTATTCAGAAGAATGCAGCAAATGGAGGTGGCTTTATTGAGAAGGTATCTTATCATTCTTTATGCATGCAAACAGTTGGAAGAGTATTTCGATTACTGGTCATTGTCATAGTTGAACTTTGTCTTAATTTATTATTCAGTAAAAGGTGCATGGGATGGGGGTTCCATTTCTTGAAATTTTTTTTTCTTCCCTTCTGTTTTCGGCCTCTGGAGGATGGTCGGACACAAGGATTTACAGATTTTGTCATTTTGCAACAAAACTCTGTTTTGAAGGGTTTGAACATACTACAATCCTAGTTTTGAAAACTGCAGATTTTGCCAAATTTGCAACATAGCAGATTTGAAGGGTTTGAACATACAGCCGTCCTAGTTTTGAAAACTGGCTGTAGAATTGTGTGTCATCTGAAGAAATTCTAGTACATTGGTCTTGTCAAAATTGTATCTATCCTGTTGAGTTGCCTAAATTTTTGTATAATGGTGTGACTTTCACATGCAGAAACAGCAGCAGCAAGTGAAGATGGTCACCAAGCAGAGGTCTCAAACATTAGACTCGCGATTTGCAAACATGAAGGAGCGAAGGATGAGGGTCTTGTCTCAGCAGAATAATGGGCCGAGGAGAAATGGAGGAAGCCAGCCTATGGTGCCTTGGGCAAGAGGTCGTTTTGGCAATTGATGCTCTGATCCAGATTTGGGGCCGACTTGACATTTAGGTTGCGCATGGAGAAATGCTTGTACTTATTTTTTTTTTTTCTCGTTTTGATGTTTAACTAGGATGGGCCAAAATGCTGTACTTCAACATTATTGTTATGATAATATCTTGCAGTTTGCGTATTACGTTGCATATTGAATGGCATTCCTCTGGTATCTCTCTCTATCTTTATTCGATTCAGTTATAAGTCTCTTTTATGTATTAGATTTGCACGTCATTTGGTGGAATCTGAGGATTAGATTTGGCCATTTCTAATTCAATCTAAACTCGAGCACTGTTGCTACACTTGGATCCTATAAATGTCTGAAATTAGCGTGTGTGCGTGCGTGTGATGGGAGTGTGAAAAATGATGACTTTCTTGAATTGCTTTATGTGACTTGTCCATGCATGGCTTTTGTGTTATAGGACAGAAATATATCCTTTAATGTAGCACAGAGCTAGGACGAGAAAAAATATTTGGAGGTACATAGAAAAAATATAAATTCAGTATAAATCGAGGAAAACTTAAAAAATGTCAACTTTTGATATAAAGACAAGTGTTCTTACTTAGTTAAATAAATAAAATAACAACCGATTCTGCAATTCCTCTGTAATTTAAAGCAAAGAACAATACAGACTAATTTAGTGGTGCATGTGTGGATGTTTTTTTTTTTTTCAAACTTTTCAATCATATGTGAAAACGCGTCCCTTCTATTTTTGAGCCTGACCTTGAAGCATAATTGTAAAGCAAAACATCATCACATTTATGATGGAATAAGCTGAACAATTATTTTCAGACAGGCTTTAATTGTGGAGAATTAACAATTGAGGACTCAAAACTATGATTAAATAAAATAAGGTCTTTATTCATAATTCGACTTCTGTTAAATATTTCAGAAGTAGTGAAACTGGCCGATACAATGGAGAGGTCAGGAGAAAAGAACTTAGAAAAAGAAAACTGAGTTTTAAGCCAGCTTCTTCAGTCCATAGGAATGGACTGGTCATTCTATACATACAAATATACACACACTTGAAGAACTCGTAAGCACATTCTAATAATGAGTAACAAATAAGTTAAAATCTCGTTCAGTCTGTTCTAATATCATTTGACGAGTTTGCCAAGCACACTATCCATGATCTTTGACACACATTCAAGAAATGCAATTTCACTCATGCCGGGAAGCATGGAATCCTCAGCTTCCCCAACAATTTCCTCGATCATGGATTTCTTGTTCAATGTTTCTCTGCACATAATACTTCCAATTGCAAAGGGAGAAAGGCCTTTCTCCACCCCTTTTTTCAAAAGCATGGTAGAGACACGGAGAATACGAGCACATTCAGGTGAAAGGTCCCATCCGTATAACTTGAGAAGTGCTATGTCTTGCTCCGCGTCCAGTGATTTTATGTACTCAATGGTTTCCGAGGAAAAAGGCTGGCGGGCTTGCGGCCAGTACAGCCAATCAAATGTGCAGTCTTCAAACTGCAAGAAAAATAGAAATGTGCAAATTTCAAAAATATGATTGCAGATACAGTAAAAATTGGATCTTTTAAACATTCTCCAGAGACTGCCTTAAAATAAACTTAAGAATTTAAATCAGCTAAATATCACAGGCATTGATTGAAGCAGACAATCAGGAGTCTTTTTGTATTCAAGAGAATAAACTTCTTCTCCTAGAGTTATCTCTTGAGCCTGCATTCACTTCCGATAACCTAAGCTCGACGATCACTGCGTGACTAACGTTCTTAACATTCATATCTATGTTACTTCTTTCCATAGAACTGATAAATTGTAGATCAATAATCGATTTAACATATTAGAACCGAAATTAATGCACTGGATTGGATTGTGTGGTTAAGCACATTGCAGACAAATTACAGAAGAACGTGCAAATCTCTACTCTCAAAAGTGAAGTAAAAGAAATTAATCTTACATTCTCAGGCAAGCAGTAGCCATGATCAATTGGAATAAGGATGATTCTCCCTTCTTCCCCGTCTTTGCTCCACAGAATATTCCCAGCATGTCTATCTGCATTTGCTGTTCTTATATCAAAGACACTGATCTTATGGACCTCCCCCACAGTAAAATTTTGAGGACCCATATCTTCACAACTTCCAAAATTTTCCTTGAACATCTGCATTGAACCTATCTTAATAGATCCTCTGTGCATGCATTTGACCATTACTGTTGGGGGTACACCAGAAAAGCCAATTTCTCCACTGGACAATGACCTAGGACCCGTCTTTGGATGGTCTAATATGTAAGCTGCAACTTCTCTCAATGCACCTTCTCCAACTCGGGTTCCCCTTTTCAATCCTTCACCACTGGCCGAAAAAGGTAGACCATGAGGGTTATTCACAGCCATTGGCTCCTCGTCCATGGGCTTAAAAATGGCAACGTGCTTGTTGCCTGTAACGTCTTGCATGAAATAAGTTCCTCCCATACCCTCCGACGATCTGATTGGTTGTCTTCCTTTTTCCAATCCATCAGATGCCGAGTTAATCATATCCCATACAAATGAAGGGAACTTTACGTTTGGATTAACGATGATTGGTTCCAACAGAGAGTTCTTATCAGGTGGGTTACTAGATAAGACTTGTAGTTCATCACCTGTCCTCCCGTTTGAGTTTGTAGCCACAATGGAGATTTCAACATTTTTCTCTACAGGCTTAGCCCAAACTTTTGCAGATTTTTGAACTACCAAATGAATCACAGCATCGGTGTTCTTACTAATATCATCAATTAGCCTCTGATCCTCGAGCTTCTCACCATTACAGAAGAGCTCAGGATCCTCAAGACTGACAAAATCTTTCCCTTTCTTGGCAATCCTACGCTTTAGATGCCCTATGTTCTTATGCCTATCAACATGAAATTCAAATTCTTCCCCACTGGTGGTCCAAACATTGATCAAAAGAAGATCTGAAAGCTTCAAGACTAAGTGCAATACATTTCCATTAGTGACACCATAGTCCTTAACAAGTGAATCATTTCTTGATAACTCTCTGCCTCCAAAAACTAGTTTCTGCCTCTTCACTACAAACCCTTGACAGGTCTGAATCCTCAGTTTCACCGATGCAATTGAGTCCGACTCCATCACACGAATGGGGATCAAAGAACCAGAGACAATGATGTATATTACAATTGACTCACTCGGACAAAGGGCCAAACGGCTATCGATATAACCAGCCGACCTCAATAACTCTTCTGTAAAGGGATTCAAAGCAACATCAACAGCAGACATTTTTAATTAAATTTGTAATATGTACCACCCTCTTGATAATATAGGACCCCTCTCTCTGGTTACCAAATCACAGCTTTCAATTATTACCTTCCCCTATCTTAAAATTTCGACAGAGGCAAATACATTTTAAAAAATGGTCCAAGGCCTACAGATCTAATGGAAATATCACAATTACATGAGACTGAAAAATGGAAATATAAAATGCAATACTCAAGAAAAACAAACCGAGAAGAAACACAAAATATCAGGAACCAGTCCAAGATTGATTTTATTGTAGTTCAAAAATCCGAAAGACTGAATAGAAAAAAAAAATCCCAGAAAATTAATTCCCCAATAAATCCAAAACAAAATATGAAAAACACAAAATCCCAAAAGGACTAGCTTTTCAAGCTATATCAACTTAGACTCCCCCGAAAGAATTAATCTTCCAATGAGAGAGACATGGGCTGTAAAGTTCTTTCAAAAACTCGGGGTGGATTGGATTCTTAGCAAAAGGGAAGAAGAATCAAAAGCTAAGTGGATGTCTGAAACTGAGCTTATATGTGAAAAAAATAAAAGAAATTAATTATTTTCCATTTTCAAACGGCTTTTTTGGATAAAAGTGGAGTTTTTGAGATGAAATGAGGATCCAGGGTTGAGAGGGACCCCGAATTTTCCGGCCGTTTTTGAATTCACCGGTAAAAATGTCGATAAAGAAGAAGAGAGCGGAATTATAGCCGTTAGGTTTGCTACATGATTTTGACTCGATGACTTTAAACGTGTAATGTTCTGAGTAAACAATACATGTTAACGGTCTCAACTTTAAATCGTATGTTGGAAAATTGTCAGTAATGCCAATAATAGGGTTAATTTCACTAGTGGCCACCCAACTTTATAGTTGGTGTCATCATAGCCACCAGACTTAATTTTGTTTCACCATGCCACTGAACTTTATACTTAGTGTCATCATAACCACCCAATTTAATTTTATTTCACCAAGGTCATTCAATTGCATATAATGTTTCACTATGGACTCACAATTTCATATAATATTTCACCATGGCCACTCGACTTCTATTTACTATTTTCATTAATTTTTAAAAGAGGTAAAACGGTAATTTTACATTGTATGTATAAAATAAATTTTTAAAAACTTTAAAATAAAAACATATTTAAAAAAAGTTAATTAAAACAATAAAATAAAATAAAAACTTATTAAAAAAATATTTTTAAAATAAAATAAAAACTCATTTAAAAAAAAATTACGTAGAAAAAAAAATAATAAAAAGTTATTTAAAAAAAACATTCTTTAAAAAAAATAAAAAATAAAAAATTATTTTAAAATAAACTTCTTAAGTTTTTTTTTATATAAGTTTTTTTAAAATTTTATTTTATATATAATGCAAAGTTACAGTTTTACCTCTTTTAAAATTAATGAAAATAGTAAAAACAAGTCGAGTGGCTATAGTGAAATATTATATGAAATTGGGTGGCCATAGTGAGACGTTATATGCAATTGAATGACCTTGGTGAAATAAAATTAAATTGGATGGTCATAATGACACTAATTATAAAGTTCAGTGACCATGGTGAAACAAAATTAATTTCGATGGCCATGGTGACACCAACTATAAACTTGGGTGGTCATCTGTATAATTAACTCGCCAATAATATTATAGTCCATCCATATAATTTAAATTTTTTAGTAATGATTAAATTTACATTGTCACCCTGAGATGCTATTTATATTTTATACAGAATGGGAACACAAGAATGTGTCATTTACGAGATTTGGATGTGATTCTGCTTCCGTTTGAGATTCAATCGATCATTGACTTATGTCCTAAATATAAAACTGACAAGCAATCAGGGGCGGAATCAGGAAAAGACATTGAGGTGTGCTAAAATTTAAAAAAATGAAAAAAATCAATGAACTCACGCCATGTGAGATGCTGTATGCCACACCAAATCTAGTTTAAAAGACAGTTCATAATACTCATGACAAAGTGAGTCAGATACTCAAATAAGTATCAGCATATCAATCCTTAAGATGTTCTATTAGATTTTCGTAGCTTTTCTTGCCAAATAAAAAATCGACACCTCCCTGGAAAATATAAAATGTGCAGAAGTATGATAGACGTGAATGAATTATGTATACTCACTATTAAAAAATGAAGAAAAACCTATTGAGCACTATTATGAGACTCAAAGCCTAAATCTTTTCAGAATTTCTTTATTTTTAATTTTTGAAACTCACCCTTTCCCATCGAAACGAGATTCAAACATAGATCACTGACCTAACAAAGTTTTGCTTGTACCATTTGAATTAGGCATTGATCTTTCTTTTTCAAAATTTGTTTTCAATTTTGAAAGGATTGTGCTATTTGTACATACAATAGTACATAAGGAATTATTTAAAATGATGTGAAGAAAAAATACTGGATGAAAATTTTAATCGTGTTTTAAACTGACAAATAGTAGGTGACTTGCGACATTATGTAAATCTTTATGTACGTGTATCAAGATCCATTTTGAAATGTGATAAAATTTAGTAAATTACTACGACTTGTGCAATTATGTACATTGCTGTCATTGTTTGAGTCTCATTAGTGATGGCCCGTATATGAGCTCGTGCTCGTTTGTAAAAGCTCGGCTCGTTACCCGTGGGTCGAGCTCGATTTTTTATTTTTATTTTTACATTTTCTAAACATTTACAAATAAAATAAAAAAAAGATATATTTTTCTATACATTTTTTTTAGATATACATTTTCAAAACCTTTTTTTTTAAATAAATTTTTTTTTAAAAAAAGAAAAAGATAAACCCTCCTCTTTTATCCGGGCTTGAGACCGATTACTTCAATTTCGAATATGCGGAGTTAAAAATTGTACACGAACAACTTGTTACGTGTACAATTTTTTAAATGAATATGATTAAATTAAATATCACTTACTTGACAAGATGCAATTTCGACATATTTATCTTGTACTCCAAAATGACCATTTTGTGAGTCTTCAGCACATTCATGCTTCCAGAATATCTTCTTTCAATCGGCTCTTAGCTTCGGAGAGATCCCTTTTATTCGCACTAAAAAAACTCTGAAACTACAGTGCTAACCGAAGGTGTTAGTAGGTCTTTTGTCATTGTAGAAACCACTGGCCATCAGCGTTCGTACCTTCGCCAGTTCTTAATTATTTTGTTATTAGGCATATTAAGATTAAAGTAATCAATTAATTCATCAGGCAACGCATTTGGACTTGCATCCGATATTTGATTACATGCGGTATTGAATCATATCTATATGAGTTAATGCCTTCGAATAAAGTTAAAACTTCAGCGTCGTCTTCTGGTATTTCAATGAGAAGAGTAAGTGTAGAGCCAGAGTGTACCTGATTAATATTTGTACCCATTCGTTCTGCTTATAGTTCGTACATTTCACATAAAGTTTGTTCTAAATTTCTATAAGTGATAGATACATTAAAAGTTAAAGCTCTTGAAATCTGATCAATTACAAATTTAGTACCCGATAAATTATATCGGGGGTTCATGATGCATGCTAACGGAAATAACATATGCATGTCTTTCCAATAATTTCTAAACTTTAATTCCATGAAAT
>CAIGRP010004177.1:0-10474 GCA_903798385.1 Fraxinus cuspidata
GCTCAAGGAAATGCTTTCCTCCACAACCATTCCCCAATTTCGCAAGAGAACTACTATCGGAATGAAGGTTCTCCTAAAGCGCTTCGTAACTAATAAGAAGGTGAAGGGCTTATACAACATCTCCAAAACATGAAATTGCTGCAAGAAGGGTCATTGAAAAGCTTCTTATCCCGTTTCAACGATGAAATGGCTTACTGTATACAAGTTAGCGATAGGGAAGCACTATTGACCCTGAGGAGTGGGATGGAAATGAACTCTCTCTTTTAAAGAGACGTGCAAAACAAGGATCCTGCTAGTTATGACGCCTTACTAGAAATGATAAGGTGAGAGATTATCAATGAAGAATTGAAAGAACAATAGGGCCAATCGGTTATTCCCACATTCTCAAAGACAAAGATGAAGATGTCTCACCTCCCATTTGATGGAACACTAAGTCGAACGGTCGACCAACCTCAACCCAGGACGAGCATTGGCTGCAACAATGCTAAATGGAGTTTTTGCTTTGGCTTATGAGAAAGTCAACCCCAGCATTGAGACACACCAAGGAAGGTCTAGCCCACAGTTTCCTCAAAGGGAAAGGGGTAGAAAATGATTTTCTAAACTTAGAAGTAGGGACGAGACACTCCTCTACTACACCTACCACCACTCCCACAACTATAACACAGCTGACTGCAGGATCATTGCCTTGCACCCACAACGTGATAATCAAAGAAGGAACAAACGCCCATGAGGAGATGTGCCTCCTCCTAGGCAGGATCTAAGACCTATGAGAGTTGAGTCCAGGTGTCCCATTTGAATTGACACTCACCGGAGGCAACAAAATGATGGGAAAAGGCCTAGGGAAAGCCAATGGAAAAAGAGAAGCCAACCAGCTAATATTGGCCACGAGTTTATTCGAGAGATAAGCACAATTTTTGGAGGCCCGTATGTAGAGGGAAATCAGAAATGCGCAAAGGAACTATGCATTGGAGGCCAGAGACCACCAAATGGCAAACTCATAGTCAACAATAGTCGACCCTCAACTAAAAGAGGGTTACAACCCATTACTTTCACACAAGATGATGCGACTAATTTGCACTACTCACATTTTGATGCCTTGGTGATGAGGACGAAATGGCCTTAAAATGATGCTAGTGGATAATGGGAGTTCGATCGATATCATATTTAGAGCGACTTTTGATCAAATAGAAGTGGACCACAAGCTAATCCATATGAGCTCTCCCTCCTATGCCTTCACTGGCAACAACATCATCCTAAGAGGAAAAATCATTCTGGTAGTGGAAATGAAAACGACATCGTAAATTGTACACTATTTTCTGGAGTTTTTTTTGTAGTAGACAATCGGCCTACCTACCATGGGGTACTAGGAAAACCAGTGTTGAAGGAGTTATGGGCTGTTACGTCCATCCACCATCTGTGTATGAAGTTCCCTACTGAAAATGGCATCGATACTATTAGAAGCGACCAAATGAAGGGAGTGCTATTTGAACTCCTTTAGAAAGGTAGAGCCTAGGAACATCAATGTAATTCTAACATACACTGAAATGAATGACGCATCTGAACAAGAGTAAATTCTCGGACAAGGGAAAGACGACGAAATGGTGGACGCTTTTGAAGAAGATGCTTTCTTTGAAGTGATAAGTGCCCTTGAAGAAGGGAAAACTACTGAAGAAGCGGCTAAGTTTGATGAATTAGATCTTCGCATCATCGATTGCAAACCTCGAACAGCCCCAATGGAGGAGTTGGACAATTTTCCAGTAGATCCCCAAGACACCTTCAAATCCTTGCAGGTCGGAAAAGATTTGCCAACGGAGGCTATGGAGAAACTAAAACATATCTTATGTGAAAATTTGGATGTCTTTGCCTGAAGACACGAGGACATGGTTGAAATGCACCCAAAAGTTAGTTTTCATCACCTAAAAATTGATCTGAAAGCTACCCTGTATCGACAGAAATGAAGAGCTCTCAACTGAGAAAGGTATGAGGCTCTGAAAGATGAAGTGAAGAAGTTGATTGACAATCGTTTCATCCGAAAAGTAACTTATGTGAATTGGGTATCTAACCCTATCCTTTTAAAAAATATATAAGGGCTATTGGAGAGTATGCGTAGACTTCTTTAATCCCAATTGAGCTTGTCCCTAGGATAGTTTTCCACTCTAAAAAATAGATCAGCTCATTGACTCCACTATCGGGTAAGAACTACTGAGTTTCATGGATGCCTATTCAGGCTATAATTAGATTTCTATGTACTCAATTGATGAAGAACATACGTCATTCATAACGGACAAAGGTCTCTACTGCTACAAAGTGATGTTCTTTAGGTTGAAAAACGTCGGGTTCACATATCAGAGACTTCTCAATAGGATCTTCCCAGACCTCATATGTAAGACAATAGAGATACATGTGGATGATATGCTAGTAAAAAAAATTAACAACAATAGGTCATGTGAATCAACTTGACAAAGCCTACCAAATATTACGGAGATATAGGATGAGCCTGAACCCCCTCAAGTGTGCATTCGGAGTCTCCTCAGGGAAATTCTTGGGCTACATGGTTAACAAAAAGAGCGTAGAGGCCAATTCGAAAAAGATTAAAGCCCTGATCAAAATGAGGTCACCCTTAAAGTCTAAAGAGGTACAAAATCTCACTCGACGCATAACAACCTTGAGCTGCTTCATCTCAAATACAATTGGTAAGTGCCTTTATTTCTTCAAGGTTCTAAATGGAGGAAAGAAGTTCTATTGGACGGAGGAGTGCAAAATAACCTTGTAAGAGCTGAATAAGCACTTGGGACAAGCTTCCCTCCTCTCCAAACCTAAGATTGACGAGCCCTTGAAATTATCTTTGGCGATGACTACCATTGCTATTAGTTCGGTACCTGTGATGGAGGAAATTAATCATCAACTGCTTGTTTATTATGTAAGTAAAACACCTTTGCTAGCAGAGACCTCCTATCTAGACATGGAAAAGTTGGCCCTTTCTTTGGTAACTGTCTCTAGGAAGTTGAGGCCATACTTCTAGGCCTAGACTATTCAAGTGCTAACAAACTTCTCACTCAAAAAAGTGCTCTAAAGCCGATGCTTTAGGAAGGATGATGAAGTGGGTCGTATAATTCAGTAAGTTTGACATTTTTTGTAAGATGAGAGCTGCCATAAAAGGTCAAGAACTAGTAGATTTTGTGGCGAAATTCGCCTACATTCTAGAAATGGAAACCAACTGGACCTCCCACCTGGAACCTATTTGTTGACGGTTCATCTAGAGACACAAGCTCATTGGCAGGAGTGGTCTTAGTTGGCCCAGAAGGACATAAGTTTAATTTTCTGTAAAGTTTAGATTCAAAGCAACTAACAATACAGCAGAATATGAGGCCCTTCTAGCTAGCCTCATATTGGCTATGAAGATGCAAATAAATAGGCTAATTATTAGCAGTAACTCTCAGTTGGTAGTAAGCCAGGTGAATGACAATTTCTCGGCTAGATACAAGAGCATGACCGCATATTTGAAGTTGGTAATGGAATGTGTTTCGTCATTTGAAAAGTTCGAGTTGGCACAAATCCCACATATAGAACATGCTCATGCCAACACTCTTTCGAAGCTAGCAAGCAACAAAGATTCCGAACTACTTACTGTTATGCCTATAGAGTACCTCCCTAGACTAGACACTTCTAATGGTCGAGAGGTAATAAGGGTAGGAGATACTCCTCCATGGATGCAACCCATCATAGCATTCCTCAAGGATTAGGCTTTACCCACTAACAAAGAGGAAATACGGAAGCTTAGAAGACCAGCAGTGCATTTTGTTTTCCAGATAATGTACTGTATAAAAGAGGATTCTCCCTATCCCTCATCTGATGCAGAGGTGATAAGAGGCCACCTATATGCTCCAGAAAATTCATGAAGCGGTTTGTAGCAATCATACAGAAGGGTGGGCTCTGGTACAAAAGGTGTTGAGGTAGGGATACTACTGCCCTACGTTGAAAAAATGATACTCAGGAATTTGTAAAAAGGTGTGAATAGTGTCAGCACTTCACGACAATACAAAGACAACCTTCCCATAAGATAAGTGTTGTCTCTAGCCCTGAACATTCGTCAAGCGAGGAATTGACCTTTTAGGAACCCTACCTAAGGGAAAAGGTAGTGCCAGCTTCGCTATTGTTGCTATTGACTATTTTCCTAAGTGGTGGAAGCTGAGCCCTTAGCTAAAATAATCGAAGCAAACACTTCCAAATTCTTGTGGAAGAATATTATTTGCAGGTTTGGCATTCCTCGCTCAATCGTATCCGACAATAGGTGATAGTTTGATAACAAAAATGTTAGGGACTTATGCGAGGAACTCGAAGTCAAAATGCAATTCTCCACCTCCATCATCCTCAAGCCAATAAACAGGTAGAAGCTGTCAATAAAACCATCAAGTATACCTTTAAAAGAAAGTTGGATGATTCCAAAGGGGCACGGGTAGATGAGCTACCTCAGATCATGTGGGTTATCCGAATCACTAGCAAGACTGAAGTAAGAGAAACTCCTTTCTCCATGGCTTATTGAATAGAGGCTATGAGCTCGATCGAAGTAGGTTTACCTTCTCCTTCTCGATTACGGTTCAATTAAATATCCAACGATGAGTTGAGACGGTACGAACTTGATTTCCTCAGTGAAAAGGATGAACGAATCCCAAGTAAAATTAGCTACCTACCAACGAAAGATGACCCGATACTACATTCTAATGTCAAGAAGAAGTCACTTTGTGTAAACGACCTCGTATTACAAAGGGTATTTCACTCCTCTAAAGAGCCAGGAGTAGAGATTGGGAGGGTCCCTACCATATCAGAGAAGAGCTTCGATCAAGAACCTATGGGATCAAGAATTTGGATGAAAAGAAACAACCTCATCTTTAGAATGCAGAATATCTAAGGAGGTACTATCAGTAGAAGCGTGTAAATACTATCAACAGTTTATTTAATTCAATGAAAGCAACCTTATTAAATTCTTAAAATAAAAATATCTCCCAACGACAAAAGTCTTGGGAAAAGCCTCTACCTAATAAGCTATCTAATAGACAGGGAAGCATGGGCACTTTGACAAAGAGCTGGATCCCAAGGAGACCACCTCCTTACTCGTCAAAGTGGATAGCACATGCCCCAAATGACAAAAGTTATGGAGGAAGCCTTTGCATTAATCAACCATCCAACCATATGTTGAGGAAAGATAAAGTCAAAAAATACGTGAACCTCTAACACTTGTACAAAATTTGATTAGAACAAGTCTTAACAAAAGTTGAAGCACTTCGAAAAACAATAACATAAGCGGAATCCAATAAAGTAACATAGACGTAAGAAAAGAATTTTCATTCATTGAAATTCAATACATGATGGATGAAGCCATTTACATTGAAAAAATAGGAAATTACAAAAGCCTAAGCTAAGTGGGTGGGAGAGGGAGATTAGTTCCAACAAAGGGACAATGTCATTGGGGCCAACTACCTTAGAAGTTGGGTTGTCATTCCCAATTTCATCATCTTCAATTTCAATTACCTGGCTGCTATTTACTAGAATATGAGGCTCTACCTCCTCCAAAAAACTCTAACGTCAACTCCGAGGTGTTGAAGGTTTGAGAATGCACCTCAATCAATTCCACAACTTCGGTGTATGCATACCTTCGCTAGTACTTTGCGAAGCGTTGATACTCCTCAGTTAAATGGAAGTTGGCAATATATTGCTTCACATCATCATCACCAACAGACTAGACTTCCTTCTTACTAGCTTAACCTCTTTATTAAGGCCACTGATTTGGAACCAAACTCTCCCACCTACAGCTTCAAGACAACATTTTCCTTATTCGACCTCTCCAAGGCCTCTACAGCTATCTTTTGGAGTGCGTTGAAGGTCTCCACCCATTTAGTAAGAGAAATGACTTCATTTTAAGATAAATAGACTTTTTTCTTCAGATTTTTAATCTCTGCTAAAGTAGAAACGAGCTTCATTGCTAAAGTAGAAACGAGCTTCGTAGCCTCTTCATCCTGCTGCTTTTTGGCAATCTCAGCGTGGACCATGACTTTCTTAGCCTTCTCCTCGATTTGGAATGCCTTATTCAAAAACTCCTTATTTTTCTTTTGAAGGTTTTTAAAGAGGACTTCATCCTTTATGGCGACCCCAAACACCTTTCCTGTCTGGCTTACCCTAGTGATAAACATGTCCACCATGTCACTTAAGGTCCTTTTCTTTTTTGGTAGCTCTTACCTTAGAGTCTCCACAACAGTTGGCCTTTTTTGGCCTCCTTGACAGCAGCAATAGAGGTTTCCATGAGTTTCTCATCTATACGAACTTCGAATTGAGGTGGTGGGCTGACCATAGACCTCCCATTCGATGGACGAAAATGTGAATTTTATCTTGAGGATCACTTCCACCTTACTTTTCCCTTTATCCTTAACAGAAGATCGTCTCTCTTTCTCAAGACCATTAGCCTCATTATTGATCTTTTCAACTTGATCTCTTACCTGCTTCGCAGCAGCAGAAGAGGACTTGAACCTTCCTTCCAGCTGTGGAAGTGGCAGCAAAGATAGATGCCATGTTGGAGGTAGAATGCCTCATTTTTTCAAAATTTTCTGCAAACAAAGGAAACATAGAGGATCAGTATAAATTACCCTCTACAACAATTAAAAAATTTCCTAAAGAATTTTACCTCTTCGAGCCATTAAACCAAACTCCTCAAAAAATCGCTTGGAGGTAATGATACCCAATTCCGTATGGGTCAACTCGAAACGATCTATCGATCCTACAACAATACAAAAATATCAGAGTTGATTTAAAACTACAGAACAAAAATCTAAGGATGAAACACTCACTAGCTTCAGAATAGTTAGTTTGCATTGTCATATAGGGGACCTTGTCACCCTCACGAGTATGCCACTACCCCCTCACCTAGAACTAGGTCTCTTTCCATCCTTTGATTGAGGAGGGAAGGCCTATGACAAATGGAGAGTGTGCCCCACACGAACATAGGTAGTACTAACCTTTGGAGTCCCATTTATCTAAGACTATAAGATGGAAAATGGATTGGAAGATGGGGAAAGACATATCTTCGCCAAGAGAGGTCTCCTCCACAGAAAGTAAGTCCACACTAGCAGGCCCAAGCATTAAGGGTGAGCTAGATAGGTGCCATCCCATATCACCTAAAGACAACTCTAAAGAAAGGATGAAAGGGCACACGAAGTCCCTTCTTCAAAAGAAACTCACTAATAACTATACACCTCGACCTAGGGAAACAAACTCGCTCATCATAAAAATGAGCTAGAAGTTTAATGGTATAAGGAATGCAGTACTTCTCCCTAATCTACAAGGTCAGCATTTTACATTTGAAAGAATTTTGTCCGCTCTCCAACCCGCATCATAGTCTAGCCAACCCAACCTCATGGACAAGGTTGATGATGTTGGTGATTTTAACCCCTATCTCTGTGCCTACTCTCATAATATCTAGATCTCTCCATCAGAAGATAAAGAAGCCATGAAATTTAAAATCAGAGAAAGTATGTGTCGAAAATACTTATGAAATCAAACAACAAAGTCGCTGAGAAAAGTGGCTAAAGTTCTTAAAAGTGGCAGGAAGAATTTCGACAAGTTATAGAACAACTCTAGAGTTTTTTGGAGTTTGATTGTTCCTTTTTGCAAAAGTAAAGAGTAATTTTTCCCCAAAGATGTAGCCTTTTATCGGCGGAGGTCATCAATCTCAATCATTAATTTGGATCCAAACCATCCAACCGTTCGTTTAATATTCAATTTGAGTCATCCATAACGTTTGTCGTTTCGTATTTTACGGTCCAGATTAAAGCATCTGAATCATGCACGGACATGCGTCTCCCTCCCAGGGAATATGCCTACAGCAGTCATCATTACTCATTAAACGTAACGACAGTTACGTATATGAAAATTTGAACCATTTCAGCGTTGTTTTCCTGAAAATGTACATGACAACTAATCATCTAGGCATAATAATTAAGGACGTCTCATTTTCCTAGCGTTTCAAAAAAACATACCTTTTCAAAATTAACACATCACAGCCTCAGCAAATAGTAGAAGCACCAAATCACTTCGGAGCAAAAAACCTCCGATAAATGGACCTCAGCTGATCCTCCCCAATCGTTTCCAAGCTTTGAAGTACACAACTTCGAACAACAACAATTTCAGCCCTATTTCAAACTTTCATGCAACATTCTCGATAAGTACTTCATGCAAATCATAAAGTTATACTTTCAAATTCTAATTATAATATATATTTACACTTGGGAGACTATTGTGTTGTTGAAAAAACAACCACCCCAACAAATTTTTTGACAAAAGAAGTCCATGCATCATATAAATGACCATGCATAGACTTGGATGACTATTGTTACGCCTCGCCACCGAGCCTCCAAGTTAAGATCATGTGATAGACCACGCAGAGATATGAATCAAAGTCGGCAAAGTCAACAAAGATCTCAATTGGTCAAAGTAAAGAAGTCAAAGAAGAAATCGAAGCTCTTCACTCTAAAGCTCCCTTTAGCCGAAGCCATCGCTGGATCTCGGAGGATCTGCAGGCAATCTCTATAAATGTCATGATTGTAAGCCTAAGATGTAGGGTGACTAACTCATTGTCAATGTGTTAAATACGTAACAGGCTAGTGATGTGAGGCTTCGACCTAAGAGATGAGACCATGTAGTTCATATCCAACGGTTACAGTTTCTGCCAGAACTCTATAAGTAGCAACACTTGTAACATTCGAATCTAATGCAAATTTTTACACTTGAAGCCACACTCGATCCTCTCGCTTGCTTATTTTTTACTTATTTGTTTGAGTTTAGATTATCTTACTTTAATTGAGTTGTTAGTGATTTTTTTAACATCCAATCATCTTTAAACATATCGTCGTTGTCTGAACATTCTTGTCTCGCGTCATAGAGCATCTCCTACGTTTACATATAGTAACCTTATTTGTTCAAGTCTCCGGTTGAAATGTGTTGAAATTTTCTTGTTACGTGGACGCTAGTGAACCCGGTATTTACTATCCACGTCACCCTTACAAAAAACAAGATCAACACCATCTATGCTGGTTAGTGGCTTCGCATTGATAGTTTTGCCAGATGGCAGATTATGAAGGATGTTACAAATTTGTACTCCTAAATATAGTATCTTTTAATCACTATTTAATTGTTGTATTTCTATTCCGTATGAATATATAATAAATGTAATAACTTATGATGATTTCAAATTCCATCCTAAATTTTTTTTTAGAATATTGGTGTGATCCGAATTCCTTGTTGAAGATAATTAGGAGTTATACTTAAAGTGCACATTAAGAAAAATCCTATTTGGAATGCTATTGTTGAATCATATTCAAATTTACTTGGTGAATTCTAATTGAAAGTCTACTTGAAAGTCCAATTGGGAATAAGAATTTATGTTGGACTTGAAGAGGATATTGGGATGAAGAAAATCAAGTTTTGATGTAAAAGACCCTAGAGTGGGTGTCTCGGGGCCACGCGCAAGGATATTTATGGCTCAACGCAAGGGTGCTGCGACACCATCTGACTATTTTTCCCCATGGGCAATTTTTTCTCCATTATTCTATTTTGAACTCTGTTTCTTACATTCTACTTTAAGTACAACTCTAATATTAGGGTTTGGACGCCTCCTATTTGTTCCATATATATAGTTGGCTCTTCATTATAATTTAGTAAGAAATTAGACAAATCATAAATACAAAATCCTTGTATTCTTTCTCCATATTATAATAAAATCTCAATTCTCTACAAATTATTTTGTTCTTATGTTTTTAGGATTAATTACTTCATATTGTGGCCATAATATCTTATTTTCTTCAGTAAATTGGTATTGGATTAATCCGATATCATCTTCACTTTTCACAAAAAATTGGTATCAAAGTGTTTGGTGTTGAAATTCTTGGGAAGATCGAAATTTTTTGTAATGGCAAGAATGAAGCATGATATTTCAATATTAGATCACAAAGAAATATTCTCTTTGAGGCAGGTGAAAATGCGAGCGTACTTGCTTAGATAAATTTGGATGGTGCGTTGTTGAGATTTGACAAGATGCCCACAACTTGGACCGTCGAGGACAAATTAGGAATTGAAAGGCCCTATCTTAAGTACATCTTCATCTTTCAAACAATATTCTTCAGGATGTTTTGAAAGAGAAGTCAGCCAATGTATTATGCTTAAAATTGAAGTAATTATGCATGATGAAGAGTCTTACTAGCAAATTGCATCTGAAACAATATCTATATTGTCATCGTATGATAGATGGTACATCTCTTGAGAATCACCAGCTGTTTCTAAGAAAATTGTCCCAGATTTGGAGACCTTGAAAATCAAATATGATGAAGAAGATTTGGAATTGATTTTATTATGTTCATTGCCCGCTTCATATATGTCTTTTAAAGACACAATTTTATATCGTCGTGATACTCTTACCATGAAGAAGTCT
>CAIGRP010004178.1:0-23480 GCA_903798385.1 Fraxinus cuspidata
ATGTCTAAAAGAAAAGGGGTATTGCTTTAATCTTTGAATGAATAAAGCATCTTTCCTAGACTGTATAACTCGGGTGATTAAGCATGTAAGGGTAGTTTAAAACTTGGTGCCCTATGGTCATCTGACTTGAGAGTCATCGGTCTAAATCTCGTTACATGAGTTATATAGAAAGCAAATGAGAAGATGTTAAAAAAAAAATAGAGAAGACATGAATAACGGAAGAAGAAAAAATAAATTACACTATTACATTGATTTGGCCCCAAGACATTTGGTTGATAGACCTATACCTTTGATGAGAGACAAGTAACTTAATTTAGTCTTAAAAGTTGAAGCAATAAAAAATATAGAAGAATCTCGACTTGTTGAAGTGTGAACTTGCAATAGTAAGATCTATTCAAACTAATATAGGGTAAGAAATAGAATTAAATAAGTTCAACTTAGGATATACCCCGGGAAAATTGAATGAAAATTATAAGTTTGAGGGAGTGTGTATCTCTCGAGTGAAGTAATGAAATATTTGACTACTATGGATCAGGTAAGTAGATCATGAGCTTGAAAAGTTGACATGAGTTTTCACACACACACGCACGTCGAGTTATGCATATGACAAGTGGAAATTGATTTAATTTTGTACTGTTGAAGCTGTTCATTTTGTTAATTACTAAGTTCCAATCCTAAAACATGGCAGGTTGTCAAACCATGTTTTATGTGGAGTTAAGTTACAATTTTGTTTGAGAATAAACAATAGCTCAAGTTTGGGGGTGTTTGATAAGTGCATTTTGTACACTTATTTGGGTCATATTACTTGGGTTTTATTTTGTTAAATTATTAATTTCTACTGAATGTGAGTTAATTTTCTTTTGTTTTTAGTTATGGACTCGTTCAAAGCAATTGGAAAAGAAAGAATGATGAAATTGAATGAAATCTACAATTTGCGGATCAAAGTTTACACTATAGAAATTGAAGGACTAATTTGCATTAATTCTAAAGATTGGATGACTTGGAGAAACACAAAGCTAATAGGCCTTGAAAAGAAGTTTATACTTAGTTGGGATTTGTAATTGGACTAAGCCCATTTCGTGGCTGACTTGGATTGATATTAAAAATTAGTTGGACTTGCAATTGGACGGCGGCTGATGATGAAAAAAAGAAGAAGAAGAAGGAACTCTAATTCAACTACAAGACTTTGGCGGCTAAGATGTTATATATGCACACAAACGCAGACAAAAAGAACAGAGGTTCACGCATACAGGGCGGCTGAAGGAAGAAATAAAAAAACAGCTTGAAGGAGATTAGCAACTGGAATAAAGGAAGAAGAAACAGAATTACGCACGAAAACGGAATAAGACAGGAGAATTGAAAAAAAAAAGACGACAACTTCAAGAATTAATCATGTTTCGTCAATTTCTCAGTGATGTCTTTTCAATTATATTTATTTAATTCTATATTATGCTAGGCTAGAGTATTTATGTGCTAGGAGAACGATGAATTATAAGATGACTTTTTAATATTTAGTTTTACATTTTTGACGATAAAAACACGATTTTGAATATTTGAATGGTTTATATGGATTTATTTTCTCCATAATTATAGTGCACAATAATTGTGTGAGTGTGGTGACTTATTTCATGCATTAAAGAGAAGAGAAATATGTTCGACGTAGTATAAATCATCATAGGGTCTAATAGGGGATATAAATATACCGCTATGCCATATGTGAATCTTTAAATGTTCACAAAAACACATGCATTCTTGTATATTTGCATCCGTCATATAGATATAGTCAGGTCACATATTAGAATAGATTTGACTTTATTTGTGAGAGACTGTTAAATAATTTAGAAGTATTGATTCATCAATATTTTAATTGTGTGTCAAAGTGTAGAACTATGTTTAAAAAGATTATTACATAAGGATTCGTGATCCTAGTACACTCATCACATATTGGAAAATACTTCAATTTACATTCATCACTAATTTGCATTTAATTAGTTAATTCATTCATACTTGCATACTTATCATTAATTTAGTTATAATTTCATCAAAACAAATATTCTCATTTTTTATTGTTTCGGTTAAGGTCAGGATAATTAGAATTTAAACTAATCAATCACTGTAGGACAATACTTGGACTCAAAAAGCCCACTTTATTACTTATTAACGAACTGTACACTTGCAGTGATTTTATTCGAAATCCATTTTCATACAACAATCGACAAAATTGTATCCTGGCCTTTCTAAGATAAAAGAGGCAACAGAGATCATTGCAATCAACTATTTCGAAAGAAAGTCTCTTCGGCATTGATCACTTAATAATATTCAATTTTGAAATTCATACAAATCTTTAGATAAGAATCTAATAGATTTTTGACTTTTACTCAAATGTGTCATGATGGAAATGCTATTGAAACTAAAACAATCCATAGATCTATTATACGCCACAAAAAGTTTACAAAAAAAGAAGGTTATAGGAAATTGGTAGACTCAAGATCAAATTCATTTGCCTAATTGGTGATGTTAGAGAGAATAAAATTGTGGAGTAGGAGTACAGAAAAAGAAAACTTTACATAAGGTTTCCAACAGGTAATTTAATTTCAAAAGCTTTCTCGTTCACTAAACTTCGCAAAATGTATTTCATCCATCATTGAACTTCGCAAAATGTTATCCCGTCCACCACTAAATGGGATAACATTTTGTAAATTTCACTGACTAACAAAGATATTTTTGAAGTTCACTGATCTCCTGTAAAATTTACCCAAAGTTTAGTGACCAATCAAGTAATTGACCCGGCCTAAGGGACCGCAAGGTCACTTTTAAATTTAAGAAAATGTGATTGATTGGTTGAGCTTGTAGTTCATCCAAGCTTGGTTCGTCCAATTTTTTGGGCTTGACTCGCATTCGGGATCTAGGATAGCCCATGGGTTGAGCTCAAACTCGCCTGCTCTGCCCAATTGGCACCCTACATGGTAGGTAGAAGCATCAACAAAGGAGAAAACCAATAATGCCATGCTGAAGTTCTATGGTTGAGTGATGAAAATTCTTAGATGATCATCATTTGTATTTTTGTTCAATAATATAATACTAAGTGATTTGAAATGATCAAACGTCCATATGAGTGTATAAAGTATGAAAACAATTAAAAGGAAAAAAATCAAGAAAATTGGCCGTTGATCACCCCAAGATCACCTACCTCACATTTTCGATTTCATTTTCGACCATTGGGGTTTGAATTTCTGGTTGGTTTTTTGACTTCTTTTCATGAAAAATCTCAATTTTTCATGAATCATTTTGGCCTTTTTTGTGTTGTATTGATTGAAAACTATATATAGCTGATAGTTTTCCATTTCTAAACACAATTGAAACGAAAAACAATAAATGATTCCAAAAAATCTAGAGATTATTACAATACTCAATAGATATTCAATTGCGTTTTGGGAGTAAAAACAATCGTGTTTAAATGTTTTTCTTCAACAAGGCATGATCAATCCTACAAATCATTTGTCAAGAGTCCCTTTAAGTATCAATTAAATCCTAGAGGGGACAAATATCATTCGAGAACAACGATTTTGTGTTTGAGCCTTTCTACCAAGTTTTTATGCTCTTGGTACATATGCAACTATATCATATATTAAGTTTCTCTTCAAGACTTATCATGAATCAAATTAAGAATAGGGGATACAAATGGGTAATAAAGGCTGCTCCAAAGTGGTTGCGAAAGGAAATGTGGATATCATCTTCACTTCTGGAAAAATCGTTACCTTAACAAATGTTTACATGTTCCCAATATGAATAAGAACTACGTTAGTGGAGATCTCTTGGAAAACTGGACATTAAATGTGTTTATGAATTCGGAATTTTGTATTATCTCGAAATAGGAAATTTCTTGGAGAAGACCATTCTTGTGAATGAATGGTCAAATTGTGTACTATCATGAAAAGAATGTTAAATTGTGATATGATTTCATATGATGTGAATAATGCCTATAAATGTAAATATTTGCAGAATCTAAAATGGTTAAGAAGCCTTATTAAAGTGTGAATACGACTTCTCATATTTCAGAACTTATTTATTAGTATATATATGAACAAAATAGTATATTAACTTGAGGAGAAAATATGTATTTTGTTACCTTCATAGACGATCACTCTATATACACCATAAATATGAAGCCTTTTGTTATGTTTAAAAACTTATGAGAACGAAATTGAAAAACACTTAAATTAAGAAAATAAAAATTCTAAGAAGTGTTAGAGGCGGAGAATATTTTCTAGTGTTTTTAACTCATTTTGTAACAACAACGCATAGTACATTAATGTTATGCACCTAGGACATTGGAACAATATGGTTAGGTTGAAAGAAAAATTTGAATATTAGTTGAAATGATAAATGACATGTTAACTTATGCTAAGTTTCATTTAACTTATGGGGTGAAGCTTTGTTGAGTGGATATAGAATATTAAATAGGATTCCTTCAATATTCACAAAAGGTTTCTCCTCATGAATTATGGAAATGAAGAAAACCAAACATTGGATATTTCAAAGTGTGGGGATGTTTTGCATATTGTAAGAACACGGACCGTAAAAAGTATCAAGTTGGTCCAAGAGGCATCAAATATGCCTTTGTTGGATATTTTAGTAATAGTTAATCATATAGACTACTTAATTTGAAGATTAATGTGATAATTGAATATAACGTGGAGTTCTTCGAGAATTCACTATAATCGGATTCTGAATTAAAGAAAACTCATAAAGAAATATTCCTAACTCTAATGGAACACAAGATGAAAATTCTTTTAAATATATTGATGAATCTAGTAGCCTCGAAGAAGCAAGAGAACTCAGATATAAATACTTTAGGAAGGATGAAATTGATTTTCAACTTATTTCACTTGACTTAGTAGAGGAAAATGAGAAGAATATTGTTAGAACAATACATTTTATTCTACAAGTGAAAATTGATTCTAAAACTTATAGAGAAGCTATGTCTTCAATTGATATTATCTTTTGGGAAAGATGTAATTAAAGATGAAATAGATTCAATTTTGTCAAACAATACGTGGGAATTTGTTGATTTACCACCCGGTTCTAAACTATTGGTTGTAAATGGGTGTTTATGATAAAATATAATGTTGATGGTTTTCTTAGTACCTTTAAAGCAAAATTAGCAGCTTAAAATTATCTATAAAATAAATGAATAGATTATTTTGATACATATGCACCGGCAGTTAGAATAACATCAATTAGGATATTATTCGCAACACCATCCATATATGACTTACATGTTTATCAAATGGATGTCGATACGGCATTCTTAAACATGAATTTTGACGATGAGGTTTATATGGTATAACTTCAAGGGTTTGTTATACCCGAAAATGAGCATAAGATGTGCAAGTTAGTAAAATCATTATATGGTTTAAAAGAAGCACCGAAGAAATTATGTGAGAAATTTGACTTAGTGATTATTTAGTTTGGCTTTCGTACATAATAGTGTAGATAAATGCTCGTATTCCAAATTATGTGATAATTGAGTAGCGTTTATTTGGTTATATGTTGATGACATGTTGATTTGAAGTAATCATATGGATAGAATAAAAGAAACGAAAATATTTCTATCTTTCACATTTAAGATGAAGGATCTTGTTTAAATGGATACCATTTTTTGGTATCAAAGTTACAAAAACTAGTGGGGGCTTCTTTTATTCAAGTCAATCACATTATGTAGAAAATGTAATTAATAAATTCAAACATTTGAACATAAAAGATTTTAATATCCCTCTTGATCCAAATCTAAACTTATAAAGAATAGTGGAAGAGCTATTGCTGAATTGAAGTATGCAAGTGCTATAGGGAGCCTTATGCATACAATTCAATGCATAAGACCGATCATAGCAATTGCAATTAGCAAACATAATAGGTTTACTAGTAACCTGAGCAAGGAATATTGAAAGGCCATTAAGAGAGTTCTTGGTTATCTGAAGAAGAAGAAGAAGAAGAAAAACATAAGTTTGCAATATTCTAAATTTTCGACTACATTACAAGGATTTGCTGATACTAGTTGAAAATCTATCATTGGTGAAAGTAAATCTACTTTAGGTTGGTTGTTTATTCTTGGAGGAGGTGCAATTTCTTGAAAATCTAAGAAATAAACATGCATAACACATTCACTCATGGAATCTAAATTTGTGGCATTAGTCGACACCGGGAAAGAAGTTGAGTGGCTTAAGTATTCTATATGAAATAACTTTAGGATCAAAGAACACATCTTCGATATCTATTTTGTGTGATAGTCAACCCATTAGCAAAAGCATACAATAAGGTATACAATAGGAAGTCTAGACATATGAGTTTAAAACATGATTACGTAAGGAAATTAATCAAGAGTCAAATAATTTTTAAATTATGTTAGTTCTAAAGAGAATCTAGCGAATCCTTTAACATAGACATTTAATCATATCTACTTTGAGTAGGATGAGATTAAAAATTCTTAAACTAAAAAGATCTACCAATGATGACGACCCTACCCGTCATTACTAATAATAAGTCATTCGATAAGTGGATAGTTTCAGCATTATAATTTTCGCAAGAACCCTATACTAATTATATAATGCTAGTTGTTACTTAAAGAGAGTTGAGTTTTAAACTCTTAATGAAGTTCAATACTAAGTACAAATATCTCTAAGAATAACAAAAATACTGGAAGAACTTCACCTAGATGAATTTCAAGGTAGTGTCACCTCAATAGAGAGTTGGAGTTTTTCTCTCAAAAATTCAACGAATAGGATAAACGCAAAGCCATATCAGTGCTAAGCGAGTTTGAGAAATTTGTGAATACATAACACTTGTGTGCGTGTTTTAAACGGTATTATTACAAGAAATAGTTGGTTTAAAACTATCGTGGTATCTGAAATTTCAACGATACTTTGTGATAATTACACTATGGTTATATTCAAATGAAAGATATATAATTTTTATGCATGAGTGTTGTTGATTGAATATAGTTAAACAAGTGGGAGATTGTATAATTTTGTTCAATAATATAACAATACGAAAGAAAAAAAAATGAAAAATAGGGAAAATTGGCATGGGCAATTCACCTGGATTTGTATGGGGAGATCGCCTGTTCATTTTTCTGACCGTTGGGGTTTGAATTTCTAGTTCGTTTTTTGGCGACTTTTCAAGAAATATCTCAACTTTTCATGAATCATTGAGACCTTTCATGGTGTATTGATGTAAAACTATATATAGGAGATAGTTTTCTATTTCTAAATACAATTGAAACAAGAAACAACAAATCATTCCATAAAATCTAGAAATTATTATAATTCTCGATACATATTCAATTTCTTTAGTGTTTATTGAGTTTTGGAAGTAAAAATACTTTTGTTTAAGTGTTTTTCTCCAACAAGGCTTGATCAATTCTACAAACATTTGTCAAGAGTCCATTTAATCCCAATTAAATTTTAAAGGGGACAAACATGATTTGACGACAACGATTTCATATTTGAGCCAGTCTACCAAGTTTTTGTGTTCTTGATTATGCTTGTCTTTGTTGTCTTCTCCATTTCCTTTGAATATTTTGATATTCAACCAATACATCATCCCCAGATTCTTCCATAAATTCGTCAAACTCTAGAAATTATAACCACGCAAATTTCCTTTTGGTTTCTAGAGATTCCACATAATGTTTTTAAACGAATCACAGTGATAGGTTTCCTTGTAGCAGCTTTCCAAAGAGGCGAAATCTAGCCCCTCGAATGGTAATTCATAAATTGAGTTTCGATTGATAGAATTTCTTAACTTCATATGAAATATTTCAATTTATTTCGAATGACTTTATAGAGAGGTTAGAATTATGACAATCATACTGTCAAATATTTTTTAATATAATCTTAATTAATTCTTATTTTACAATATTTTGCAAGGTCTTAATTTTGTTTTAAATAATTACGACTAAAGAAAGTGAAGAACTTAATTTTACCAACTGATTTAGAAGATTCAAGTGATTTAAGATACCAATATCAGCAGCAAAGTTTAATCTATTATTGAGAGTGTTCCAAATTTGGAATGAAAATTTAGAATCAATCAATCGTCATGAGTAGATTAAATAATTAAACTCATGTTAAATAAATTTATAATAGGTTCTTCTTTGCTTTGCTATAGATCTAAGAATCCTCCATAAATAAAGCTCATGTTTGAAACCCGGTTTTTAAATTTTATTTCATTTAAATTCATTTTTAGTTACATATTTCATAGGATTATCAATTTTAATAAACTTTTTAACCACACTTTTTCATCGGAAAAGGCTTTACTAAATTTTCATGGCATCCGGATCGAGATATGGACTTGCCGTAGCGACCGCAACTAGGTGGCCCCTTTGTTTTGGGGCACTGTTGTTGTCACGTTGTCAATTAATCAAGAAATTATATGGTTCTTAAATATAATATCTTAATTTCATCAGATGTAATTAGCGAATTGTTATCAAAATCTAATCAAAATAGTACTTCAACTAAGCCAAACAGGGACTAATATTAAAAGAATCTAAAGTGCAACATCGCAAAGACCCAATTCACAGTGGGTCCTTTAGATTTGGAAAATCCTGGCAAGCATATTCATCGCAGAGTCTGTAGCGGCGTGATCGTAATCATAGACAGGAGCTTCGACAGAGTCGTGCATCAAAATATTTTCCGACTATATATTTCATTGTTCCGGCATCGTATGCCTTGAACTTCTTGTCAAAAAATTCCTGAAGTTCCTCGGAAGTTTTGATGGAACATTATATTATTACGAGTTGTCCAACCCGTCGTGAATGTAATCACGTTATACAAAAATCTGCATGCTTTCATGCTTCAATTGACAATCGCTAGCTTTTTTTTTTTTTTTAGTAACATTCTCATCTTTCCTCGTTGGACAATATACACAGAAATTTGACCAAATTTGTTAAAAAAAGAAAATTTCTGGATTATACTTTTATAAAGTCGATGGCATGACAGGCTCATTAGATCCAAAACTTTATTCAACCATTTGCTTTGTCAAATTAGTCACCTTTTAGTAAACATAATTACGGAAAATAATGCTCAAATATAATTACTAACCAAATTGACTGTGTAATAATAAAAGAAATTATAGAGGACCATTTTTAAGATTGTTGTCAGAAAATTGAATAAGATAATCAAAAGAAGACGATGAAGAAATATGGGGAAATTAAATTGAAGTGAAGTGTTCAATTGCAACTGATTAAGACAGATTTTGCACCAGCACAAGTCTGGCCACCAAGATGCAATTTTTTTTAAAAAAAATAATATAGCATAATATTAACTTTGTCGGGTAAACCAACTTTAATTGGGCTTTTTTTAATTGAAATTATTTCGAATTTCTCAAAAACTCGAAAATATTTATAGTACCCATATTCTTAAAAAGACGTGGTTGGCAATAAATTTAAAGAAAATTATCTCGAGTGAACTTTCTAATTTTTCAATTTTATTAAGGGAAAATTGCAGCCACGGTCCCTAGTCTTTGAGTTTTTAGTAGACTTTATTTTAATTTTCAATTTTTGTCAGCAAGGGCTCCAAACCTTTTAAAAATTAGAAAATAGGGTTCAAATAGATGGAAATCATCTATTTAATCGTTAGTTTATCATATAAATTAATTTTGACTAAATTTAAAAAGGACAAAATGATAACTTTACATTTGATCCCTTTTTATTCCTTAAAATAATCAAAACAAAAGAAAAGAAAACTATTATCATCTTCCTACTTCACTCCACCCCACCACAAAATCAAAAAATTAATAGGCCAACACCAACACGCTGCTGCACTGCCCACGGCCACCACAAATCTCAAACAACAACTCTTCTGTTTTCGATTCTCCACAAACCATCTATGGCGGGCAAAGCAATCCCGATTTCTGGCCATGGCTGCTCTTCTTCTGCTTGCCCAAAGCACTCAAGCCCAATAACCCGAACCCGCAAACGAATTCCATCATCAAAGAAATTCGGTAGTGGTTGCATGTGTTACATACAGTTGTTGCTCAAAATCAGCTATAGAAAAAGAGTCAGTGATTCAGAGATGCTCCAAACTCTCCAATTAGCTGAATTGTTACTTAAATAATCATGAATTTGAAACCCAGAAGCTAAAACTTAGTTCCCATCTACCAATTTCACACCCTTCCAATTGTTCTTGTACATAAGTTTCACAATTAAATCCCAGGATAATAAGTTTCATAAGTTTCCAATCCAAGAACTAGTGTCTTGACTTAATTAAAAGAAGGTGCACACCCACCAGTGTAGTCTTAATTTTGGAAAATTCCATAGAAGACTTGGATGTTTGAAGTATCAAGTTCTTGCAATTAAAGGACTGAAAGCTCATGATCGAAAAGGCTGAAACTTCGTGATTTAGATCCAGTTTTAGAATTAATCATCGAATTTAGGTAGAAATTTGAACCCCTAAATCTTGATATAATATACACGTGAACATCTAAATGATCTTGTTTAATGAATTAAAGAAATTTTTTTAATTTCTGGATAATTCCGCTTCTGCTTTCCAATGTGTTTGTCATAGGACCATCACCGTAATCATCGTTGTGTGTGACACGTTGATCATCGTTGCACAGTTGATGTAAGCGGTGAGTGTCGCTTCGCACAGGCTCACCTTGGAGATGCTAGCCATTGCTACAGCAGATCGGAGGATAAAATCATCCCTGTATACCTTATCTATCCATTATTCTCTTATTTTTCTCTTGTGGTTAGTTTCTGAAGTTTGGTGCAAAAAAATTCATCTCTCTCATCTGTTTTGTTGTGGCCATTTGAATGGTGGTTTTTGGAGTGGTTTTCTCATCCAAATTGATTCTTAGCCAGATTTTGGGGTGGTTTTCATTAGTGTTTTGCAAATGGTGGTAGTCGTGCAGGTGGTGATGGTGATGGTGTTGGTGTTGGTGTTGTTGATGGTGATGAGCTGGTGGTGGTTCTAGAGGTGGTCACAAATAGTTGTGGTGCAGGTGGTGGTGATGTTGGGGCAGGTGACGATAACGATGGTGGTGAGGTAGCACGATGTTTGGTTGGTGCTGATATGGGGTTGGGGTGGGTTGAAGAGTGTTTTTAATCAATTATTTGGGTGATTGTGACCAATAAATTGGTTATTTTGTGACCTATAAATGTGAGCTTGAAATTAAATTTGTAAGCGTGACTCAAAATTTGTTTAGTCGTGATTTATTAATTTGATAATTTTTGTTTCCAACCGAGAGTACGTATCCTGAAGTCTACAGGCACCCCCACATGAATGAAGAAAATGTTGGCTTAAGTAGTCTCTTTTGTTGACTAGAAGGATTCATGCATTAAATGCCCAAAAGAAGAAAATACGTCTAGCATTTAATACTTGGGTGGAAAAACTCGATTCAGCTGAAATATTTATAGGATTACAGTTGAAAATTTGTAGATTTTTGTTGAAAATTTTTGGTAATGCAATTAACGAAGGCGGTGAAATTTTCATTATAAATTGTAGCTGAAGAGAAATACACAATAATTTGTAGAGTAGTGAAGAAAAGCAGTGAATTATCTGCTATATAATTAAGAGAAAAAATAGAGAGACGATTAAAATTATAAAGACAAAATATTGTTTTTTTCTAAATGTTTGCTACTTAGTTTTTCCTATTACAAGATAAATTAATTATTCTCTCCTTATATTTTAGAGAGAAGGTTATTGTAATTTTTCCTAATATTGTGAAATCCTCTTATACTTGCCTGTAAACATAGCCTAAATTGGATGAACCACGTATATATTGGTATATATTCTTAGCTACATTTTTCTCAATTCCACTTTTGTCGCAAGCCAACATTGACCTATTATTTTCCTAACGGTGGTATCAGAGCAAGATCTTCTGTAAGTTCGTTGTTCACTATTTATGTGCGCGTTATTATTTTTCGATCGTGAACAAAATGGCAGCAAAGTATGAGATTGGAGAATTCAATGGGAACAATTTCTCATTATGAAAAATGAGAATAAAAGAAGTTTTGAGAAAAGATAACTGCTTGGCAGCAATTGGACAGAGGTATGCGGAGATCATTGATGATGGTAAGTGGAACGAGATGGATGGAAATGCAATTGCTAATCTGCACCTAATACTAGTCTATGGAGTATTGTCAAGTATGGGAGAGAAACAGGCGACAAAAGAAATATAGGATACGCTGACAAAGCTGTACGAGGCCAAATCATTGCACAGCAAAATCTTCTTGAAAAGAAGGCTTTACACCCTTCGGATGGTGGAGTCAACTACGGTGATCGACCATACCAACATTTATTTTCACAGATCACATTAATGGGACATAATATAGAGGTAGGTAAACATGCTGAAATTTTGTTTCTAAATTTACCAGATTCATATGATCAACTCATCATCAACTTAACCAACATAGAAAGTCTAGTCTTCAATGATGTTGCAACTACGGTTCTTGAAGAAGAAAGTCAACTCAAGAACAAGGAAGACAAATTATAAGTTCACAACGGATGGAAGCTTTGATGATGATAAGAAGGAAATCAACGGAACGTGGCCTTAGTGGGAGCCACAATTTGAGTAAATCAAAACTTAAAATTAAGAAAAATGCCAATGTCATTATTGGACAAGAAAGGGCACTTAGAAAGGGATTGTTGTATTCTCAAAAAGAATGAAGAAATCAAAAGAAAAGGTCCCGAGTTGACAAAAGCTCAGGGTTGTTAGCAATCAACTAAGATGATGGTGAAATTTTATACAATGAGGCAACAATAGTTTTTGAAGGCAGAAAGCAGTTTTCTGATGTCTGGCTTAAGGACTTAAGAGCTACATGGTACATAACACCAAGAACAGAATGATTTT
The DNA here is from genome assembly GCA_903798385.1 of Fraxinus cuspidata. Lineage (NCBI taxonomy): Eukaryota > Viridiplantae > Streptophyta > Magnoliopsida > Lamiales > Oleaceae > Fraxinus > Fraxinus cuspidata. The sequence goes on from CAIGRP010004178.1 coordinate 12,847, forward strand.
ATCAATATAAACCTATCTCATGAGGATTTGTGTTTATGGGGAATGATCTTGCTTTGGAGATCCATGGTATTAGTACCATCCAATTGAAAATTTATGATCGTACAGTTCACACCATCCAGACCGTATGATATGTAAAAGGCTTAAATAAAAATCTATTGTCTTTAGGTCAATTAGACAGTTTTGGGTGCAAAATCCATGTACAAGATCGAATCATAAAGATAGTCAAAGGTGTGCTTGTGTTGATGAAAGTGGAAAGGGTAGCTGCAAATGTGTACACGATTAAAGGAGAAACACTACAAGAAGAAAAACCATCAATTGCGTAGACAGGTTCAGCAAAAGAATTAACAATATTGTAGCGCCGCAAGCTTGTCCAGATGTTAGAATGTAGTTTGAAAATTCTTTCAAAACAAAAGCTTCTTTCAGGGCTCAAAAAGATTTCATTACCATTTTTTTAGTACTGTGTTACTAGTAAGCAGCACAGAATAAAGTTCAGTAGTTCCATTACTAAAAGTAAAGCTATCCAAGAGCTGGTTCATTCCGATGTTTGGCAAGCATCGATTCTATCCCTGGGAGGTGCAAGATACTTTGTATCTTTCTTTGAAAATTACTCCAGGAGATGTTGGGTGTATCCAATCAAGAAGAAGGCAGATGTGTTCGTAGTTTTCAAATATTCAAAGTGTGGGTGGAACTTAAATCTGAAAAAAGATCAAGTGTTTGAGGACAGACAATGGAGGACAATATATTGGTGATGCATTTAATAACTTCTATCAACAAGAAGGTATCAACAGATAATTCACAATGGCACACTCCGTAGCAAAATGGATTAATAGAGCGGATAAATACAACATTGCTAGAAAGAACAAGAGAAATGTTGAGAATTACGGGACTAGCCAAGTCATTATGGGCAAAAGCAATCAAAACTGTCTATTTTGTGATCAACTGATCACCACCAACCGCAATTGATTTGAAAATGCCTATGGAGATATGGACCGGTAAGTCAACCAATTTTTATCGCTTACATGTATTAGGAAGTTCTGTCTACATTATGTACAAAGCCCTAAAAATATCAAATAGATCTAAAGTCTAGAAAATATATTTTTTTTAGAGTATGCTGATGGAGTTAAGGGGTACCTCGCTTGTAGGATCTTACTACCCACAAGTTGATATTCAACAGAGATGTAATATTTGCAAAAGGCAAGTTACAAGAAAAAGAAAATGATAACCTTTCAAAAGAGAAATTAAAGAATACAATAGTTGAAGTTGAAGATAACTAAGAACAAAATATTTTAGATTCTTCTAAAGAAGCACTAGAGTATAAACGACAAGAACAAGCTATGTCTAGAACTCGAGAAGTTTTTATGATCAACTCGAGAGTTAAGAGAACAACTTGGCACTCAGAGTACATTATAGAGGGCAATGTTGCATACTACTTACTGACAGAAGATAGAGAGCCATCAACTTTTCATGAGGCCATAAATAGTCAGGAAGCTTCTCTGTAGATGGTAGCGTTGCAAGAAAACATTGAAGGTCTTCATAAAAACAAGACATGGGATCTTGTTCCACTACTACAAAAAAGGAAGGTCATTGGAAATAAATAGGTTTACAAGATCAAACGAGATGATAATGATAAATTGGAGCACTATCGTGTGAGATTGGTGGTGAGGGAATATTCTAAAAAATAAGTTATTAACTTTAATGTAATACTTTCTCATGTTGTTGGAATTACAACAGTTCGAGTATTCTTGACAATGTGTGCTACATTTCACTTACACCTGAAGCAGTTAGCTATGAAAACTGTATTTATTCATGGAGAACTTAAAGAAGAGATTTATATGCTCCAACCAAAAAGTTTTAAAGAAAAAGGAAAAGAGAATTTTATTTACAGGTTGAACAAATCTCTATAGTGTCTCAACAGGAGCCAAGATGTTGATATAAAAGATTTAATACCTTTATCATGAGCCTTGTTTACAACAAACTCAGTTCAGATCCATGTACTTAGTACATGAGATTTGGAGATAGTAATTTCATTATTCTGTTATTGTATGTTGACGACATGTTGACAACATGCCCTAATAAAGATCGTATTGAAGTCTTTAAGGCACAATTGGTAATGGAGTTTGAAATGAAGGACTTCGTACCAACAAACAAGATTCTAGGGATGCAAATTTACCCGGACAGAAATAATAGGAAGATTTGGCTTTGTTAGAAGAACTACTTGAAGAAAATCTTGCATCGCTTCAATATGCAAGATTGTAAGTCGATTTCTATCCCTCTTTCTATTAATTTCAAATTATCCTCAAGTATGAGTCCTAGCAACGAACCAGAGAGGATGTAAATGTCTCGAGTACCGTATACATCAAGAAGTAGAGAGAATGGAGATATCTCAAGTATAGTATGCATCAGCAATAGGTAGCTTAATGTTTGCTATGATTTGTACAAGACCAAATATTGCACAAGTAGTAGAGTGGTTAGTCGATACATGACGAATCCTAGTAAAGAGCATTGGAGTATTGTAAAGGGGATTCCGAGACATGTGAAGCGTACCTCAAATGCTACAGTATGTTATGAAAGATTAGATTTTATTATCAGAGACTATGTTGACTTAGATTATGCATGTAATGTTGACAAAGCAAATCCACCATAAGTTACGTGTTTACTCTTGTTGGAAGAGCTATAAGTTGGGTTTTGAAATTGTAGTTTATCATGGCTACTTCTACTATGAAGGTAGAATATGTGGCATCTACACAAGCTAGCAAAGAGGAAATTTGGTTGCAAATGTTAATGGAGGAGCTCGAACACAAAGAAGAGAAGACTGCCCTATTTTGTGATAGTTAGAGTACTTTGCACCTGACAACGAATCCAGAACTTCATTCGAAGACAAAACACATTAGAGTTCAATATATCTTCGTTCGAAAAAAGTAGAATAATGAAGTGTGGATATTCTAAAATCCATAAAAGGGCAACCTTGGAGAATTGTTAATAAAGCAAATCAGTGTTGATAATATTACACGGTGTCGATCCTCTATCGGCTTAGTGAAAACGTAAATAGCATGGAAATGGCAAGTGTAGGAAGGATAAAAGAATTACAACAAAAGTGACTTTAAGTGGAAGAAATGTTGTCTAAAACAATCCCTTTTGTTGACTAAATAGATTTGACTAAAATCTATTTTGTTGATTAAAAGGATTCATACATTAAGCGCCTATTTGGAGCTCATTTTTGCCTCATTTTTAGAGGTTTTCGGACCGTTGCACGGTGTATTTCTTCATTCAATTTTTTTGCCTTCTAACACATAAATGACAAAAGGCTATACAAAGTGAATCTTTTACTTTCTCCTTTACCTTTTTTACCCCAACACTCCAACTACTTAATCAATGCAAAATTAATTTTATTCTCTTCTTCGTTTAGCTTCCGAATGGCGTCCTCATTCGACCCCTGCTTTCAATTTTCTTTCGTCTACCGACGATTTCTATCATTTACCCAGTGTCAAAGCTTCCTTCAACGGGCTAGAGTTGTTGACTAAGTCTTTATGAGGGTGGAGATGGACCCAAGCGCTGCAGAGGTGGAGTTACTGGAAGACGACGATAAAATCGCAACCAAAATGAATGCAACTGAAATTCCGCGCAATGAGTGGGACCAGTTTCGCGATTATATGGCACCATAAATATGTAGGTTTTAAATTCTCATGTCCATGTTGTAATCGCTTTAATTTTTTTTGAGTTAGTAGTAGTTTTACGTTTCGTTTATTTCGTCACATATTGAAAGGTGAAGATCAATAGCACCTTGAGAAGGTTTTTTATTATTTTTATTTTTATTTTGGAGAAATTATCAAGCCCTAAAACAAAAACAATCTAAGATTAATCATCGATAACTACTTATATCTTGCACAAAATACGTGTAATTCAAATTAATACCACAAAAGGACAAACCACAAGTATTTGAATAGTTTAAAAATTAATGCTTGAAAAGTGTTTGAAAAGTCGAACAATTGATACTTGAATTGGAGAAGGAAAGGTATGCAATTGGGGGTAAAATTGAAAAGGGACTCGTAAATATGCAGCACTCACACATTGAAAGGCTGTGCGTGGGCCATTCTTGATTTGATGGAAAAATGAATTTTGCGTGATTTAATGGGGCCAAAACAGGCGTTTAATGCTAAAGAAAAAAATGCATGCCTAGCATTTAATACGTGGGTACGAAAACTCACTTCAGCGGAAATATTTACAAGATTGCAACCAAACTTCTGTTAGATTTTGTTGAAAATATTGGTCCAGCAATTAATGAAGGTGGTGAAATTTTCGTTATAAATAAGAGGCAACAGCTAAAGAGAAATACATAACAATTTGTAAAAAGCAGTGAATTATATATTATATAGTAGAGAGAAAAATAGTGATTAGAGGGACAGATAAAATTATAGAGAAAAAAAAATATATTATTTTTCTCTTGAGAATTTTCCTACTTAATTTCACCTATTACAAAATAGATTAATTGTTATCTCCTTGTATTTAGAAAAAAGATTAATTGTAATTTTTCCTACTACAGTAAAATTCTCCTATATTTGCCTTTGAACTAACTTAAATTGGGTGATTATTTGTATTCATTTTTTTCAATTACACTTTAGTTGCAAGCCAACATGGACCCATATTTTTCCTAACAGGAAATAAAGTCAGGATTACCAGTTGAAGAAAAATAATTGTGAAAAGATAAATGAATGATTACAGCAATTAGTAGAATTCATTGATTAACAATACCTAAAAGTTACAGGACACTAACAATCCTGATTCCTTCACAAAGTTCGTTCAAATTTCTAGTCAGTCGAGTCAACATACTTCAAACCGAAATTATCTGAAAAGAGTACAGCATGCATATAACTCATAAATTGCCAACCTTCCTGAGCTGTTGTTGCATTATAGGTCTCCAATTTTATGGTTGTAAAGTTTGAAGATGGGGAAAACGATCATCCTTTATGGATCCGATGGGATTCTGAGAATATTTATAGATAGGAAATAACCTATTTTCCATATGATTTCATCTTGATCCCACTGGGATCATCTTTGCAGCAGCAGCAATTGGCATTCCAAGAAATCCAAGCAGAAAGCTCACAGCCCATTGCTGCCAAGTGAGAGGGTGCGTGTTGGCAAAAGTACCCAGGAATTCGATGATAATGATTTGGAATAGAGCTGTGCAACTCAGAACCACCACAAAAATATAGTTCTCCAGTATCCCTTTGAACACATTTATCTTCTCCATATCCCTCGAGCTTATTTCGTTGAAAACCTGCAAGTAAAACAAAGATCTATACAATTTTCTGAAAGTAACATCTATTTAGCAACGCAGAAGTTAGAGGTGATATTATTACTACTAGTGAAATTAACTATATACTTGTGATCCCAATTAATTTCATGGAAATGGTCATTTTCACTATAACTGACAAAAATTTGGGGATAACCATTGAAGTAAAGGTAATTTATTCTTCTTGTTCCTCGAGAATTACCTGGCAGAAAACAAATGTGTTGAAAATTAGTGTATTAAGAATCAAATCGGAATCAGGGCCATCAAGGTTGAAGACTGTTTTTCCTGATGTTTGAAGATACCATATGACAACAAACTGATAAGCAGACTGTGCCAAGATGTTCCGCCACATCACATTGCTGATGAAGTTTCCTTTCCTTCCAACAGGTGATCTCTTCATTAAGTCGTTATTGGGAGGTTCAGTGGCCAGGGCTAGTGCACCAAGAGTATCCATGATCATGTTGACCCATAAAAGCTGAACCGCCGTAAGTGGAGCATTGCCTGAAACACGTCACCACAGAAGATAAGAAACCTTAATAAAACACATTACATTAGTCATATTGTACAAGAGAAACCTAACATGGAGATCAGTGTGTTTACCCGTCAAGCATGCTGAAGAGAAATTGACAACAAGAGCAACCACATTCACCGTTAGTTGAAACTGAACAAATTTCTGAATATTCACATAAACTGAGCGCCCCCATTTTGCCACAGTAACAATGGTAGAGAAATTATCATCTAGAATTATAACATCAGCACTCTCTTTGGCCACCTGGAATTTATGCACCAATACAGAGAAAGATAACTTAGCAACAAATGTTATATACTGGGGACTGATCAAGAAATTAAATCCAAGACAAGCTACATGAAGTGACATAAGGTACAATTGATCCAGGTATTTTTTCAAGGAACAGAGGTCTGTACACTCCAAATGACAGAGGTCAATGATGATAATGTTAAGAACTGGAGAGGAAATACATATTTATATATATATGCTGCTTGTGCTTATTTACTGTACTATGATGAGTGAGCTTGCACATTTATTGATTGCATATTGTTTTGCTGTTCACATACCACCATACTAGAAAGTATTACCAATTCCCACCATGTGCGTTCTGGAAACAAGTCTTCCTATTACATCTTTTCTCGAATTTTCATTTCACAAGGGAAGTGATCTAACTTTAACCCAGGCATTTCTCGTCATCATAGAAGATATTCTCTAAATCAAAAAAAAAAATTCAGAATTTGTAAAAAACCACTCATTACAGAAGTACTTTTATGCCTCTTCTATCATTTAATAATAAGCCAGGGGCAATTTGATCAGTACGGTGAAACAAAATTGAGCAAATGACCATCCCCTAATAAAGCTTGATCCCCAGAGTCACTTACATTTCAATATTAACCTTAAAAAATTTCAAATCACAAATGAATACTTTTCCATTCCTCCTACTTAGTGCATATATCAGTCAAATCATATATGAAAATATCATATTGCCTTAGTTTTTCGCAGAGTGCAAGTATCATGGAGTATATAATAAAAAAATAAAATTAGTCTCACAAATCAAACACCAACACACTCACGCACGCTAACCTAGATGGTGCCTGGTGCGTTCTATGAGAGTTTTCCGGTAGCGAGCTAGGACGCTGGCCATGTGAGCCTCCTTATCACCCGTGGACTCATCATCCGCATCGGGCTCCGTCACCTCCAGGCAAGTGGTGTGCACGTTCCTGCCCAACACTATTTCCTTCTGTTTAACCTCAAGATCCGGCTCCTCAGCCACTGCCGTTAAATCGAATAAATTCTCTTCCGCCGCCAATGTCATCATCTCCGGCATAGCAATAGACTTCCCGTTCATCGTAGATCCGAGAGACAAAACCGATTGGACCTCGAAACTGCTCCCAACCATCACTTTAGCAGCTTGAATTCAAAAGAAAAAAAGCAAAAAATAACATTTTGAATCAATAAAATAAGGACGAAATTATATATTCAAAAATTGCTAAAAAGTGATTATTTATACTACCTATAAATATACAGATATACCGGAAATGCGCAAGAGACGGTCGAAAGAGAAGCGAAACTAGAGGAGTTGTGGAGGAGGAAATGGCAGATCCGATTTGTTGTGAATATATGCGTTATAGGGTGTTGTACCTTTATTGGTGGGGGCGAGGATTTGCGCGGAAACTTCTTGATCGGTCACATACGTGTCTTGAATAACTGGGCCAATGACAGTTCTCCACGTAATATGATTAAGCCATGTTTCACCACTTCTATTTCAAAACTCTTTTTTCTGGGTCGCATTGAAAAAATTTGAAATATATGATTGAAAATTTTAAAAAATTTGTGAATCATATAAATATGTGATCGAAAATGAGTTTTAAAAAATTGAGATAAGCTTTATATCATCATTTTCAATCATTAAAATAAAGTGAAGTTAATCAAACAATTTTATAAAGTGTAGATTTGTGGTTGCTAGATGTGATGACGAGGGCGAAGATAAACGACTTGGGCTGAGGGATGGTCGAGGGAACTAAGAGTGTAACTTGGTCAAGTTGAGAGAACTAGATTGAGACGAGCACTTCAATTTAAAATAAGATTATAATTATTGTTTTATCAAGTAATTTTCTTTCTAATGAGAAATCCTTCCAAATTGAAGTTCGAACACCAAATTTTAAGAAATTTAACAAAATAAATAAATATTGAGACAAAATGCATGTTAATTTCATTTTTCAATTTAAACAAAATACACGTTACATATATATGTGTTGATATTTAAAATATAGGTAGATAAAGTTAATATCAAATTTCTACTTTGAACAATTAATCGATAATTGGATAAATAAATAATTGAAAGCACGTGCGCGGCACACATTCCAGCGCCTGGATAATGTCCAATTCAACTTCTAGTGGGCAACGAGCAGAATCACGAGGCCGATATAATATTTTGTCTGTGCCCCCAAAAATATCTATTTTTTAAAGAGTAAATTTTTAATTTTATAATCACCAAACTTTTAGCAAAATATGAATTCACTCACTAAACTTTAGTGCATATTTGGGTATAATCTATTTAAATTATAAAGAGATAAATTGGTAATAATAAGTGAGTAATATTTGTGAATCTCATAAAATATATAGATAAAAATAAATTTGACGAATCATAAACAATGTCAAATAAGATTTAATTTGTCTCAATTAGATCAATGAATTTCAATTTAATTTCATATTCAGTCACTTTGTCACATTTTATCACTTCTCGTCCCCAAAACTATGAATATTGCTTAGTTAACTGTCAAAACATAACTAATCTTCCACATAGTCGCTGTTTGGCACCTTATAAACAAATATATTTAGAATGGTTGGTTAAAAAGTGTTGATACTCAGAAATGAGCCAACAGATGTCGGGCCCACTCACGCCCAGTCAAACACGATTCCGGTGCGTTTTTACCTGAATAATGGCGATAATAAGGAGGAAATAGACGTGGAAGGTACTTTACGACGAGAGACAAAAATATTCGAGCTCCGGCGAATTGAACAAAAGCAACCGCACTAACAACGATTGCCGGATAAAAAATCGAACTAATTTATGTAACAAAAAATAGGAATATACGGAAAGATAGATAAAATGTTAATATCTCTCATTTCAGAGTTCAAGTGTATTCTTTAAATATGTGAATGTTTATCTCTTTATCAATCATCCAACTCCCTTTCAATTACAAAGATGACATATTTATACTGCATTAGCCGACGTGGTGACACTTGGATTTGAACCACGTGGTCTCATCTCCCTTACTAAGGCTTCACGTCATTGTCTATTCATACAATAAATGCATTGATAAATGGTCAACCGCCCTATACAATATGCTGACATACTGACAAACTTTATTATAAGTGTTACATCAATCACCTCTAAGAGATCTTCAAATCTTTTACAAGAGACAGCGTCGGCTTCATGAACTTCAGACGAGTTTGAAAGCCTCAGAGAGATATTTTGAGGTGGTTCTCTAAGTAGAGTGTTTCAACTCATTTCTTTGCTTCTTTAAGCAGCACTTCGACTTATAGAGCAGGGACTTCGGTTTTGAGGTCCGCTTCAACAAGCACTTCGATTTCTTTGACCTCTTCGTATTTTGACATCATGGGTCTTTGTTTGACTTTCTACCTACTTGGCTTGTTACGTGGCACTTTTTCTTTGAGCCTCGGANAGCAGGGACTTCGGTTTTGAGGTCCGCTTCAACAAGCACTTCGATTTCTTTGACCTCTTCGTATTTTGACATCATGGGTCTTTGTTTGACTTTCTACCTACTTGGCTTGTTACGTGGCACTTTTTCTTTGAGCCTCGGAAGTGAGGCGTAACAAAAAGTATGATTATTTTATATTTACGCTTTCATGGCGTGTGTAGTAATTAATTATATCACACAGCGATACGTATCCAGGTATACACTTTCAGCGACTAATCTTTGGGTTTACGCCTCGGCCCCTCAAGACGCAGACCAGGTAAACCGTGAGATGTGCCCCAAACTGATCAGGGTCTAAGAGCCCCACACTGATTTGCAAAAGTACCAAGTGAGTCAACACTTGTTGCACCTTGGCTTCCAGGAAAACTCTTGCATTCCAGGATAAATCCTGCCTTCCAAGAGCTCCACGAATCGAACTCGCAACTTCTGAACTGCCAGCAACTAAGAGCCCCGCCCTTTGCCAGTTGAGATGTGCCTCGGGAGGCATCTGTAGCCAATCTTCATCCTCGTTATAATTGTTAATGCCATTATTTCTTGGGATAGTTACTTGATCTTATTTTATACCATAATTGCCAAATCCAGAAACAGTTTGTTTGTTCATTTCAATCATTCATTTGAATTGTCCTTAATGAAATATTTTCACTCGGTAATATACTAATATGTTTCTTACAAATTGAAAACAAGTGTAAATCATGGATTTTATACAAAAGTGACCTCAGCTTATCAAATATGATTATGTTTGAATTTGATGTATAGAAAAATTAAACAATAGATACATATTCCTTTGCGATTGATATTTTAATGGTGGCATGAAGTAATACGAAGTGCTCACATTTAAAAAAATAGGGTAACAAACAGTTATGCTATAAACCATTCGACAACACTTAAAAAGGAAAAAAAAATATGTGGCATAGAAAGATATCGTGTAACTATTTGTCGGTAGGGATGGCAAAAAAGCTCGTCGGCTCGGGCTTGGCTCGGAAAAAGTCCGAGCCGGGCCCGGCTCGGGCTTTTTCCGAGCAAAGCCCGAGCCGTCCGAGCTGAGGAGCTTTTTTGCCATGACTAACTCCAGCCGGCTACGATGTATCTCAAAATGTTCCAATTGATTTGGAAG
>CAIGRP010004180.1:0-11352 GCA_903798385.1 Fraxinus cuspidata
GTTAATGCTATGCTCAGTTAGTAGCTTGCTTATAGATCAATCTTTTTCCTTTTATAAATAGAATTCATGACCAGTGATGCACTGTTACAAAGTAAAAAGATTGTTCTTGCTACTAAGTTTACCGCTCCGTTAATGCTATGCTCAGTTAGTAGCTTGTTCCAAGGAGTATAGAACAATCTTTTTCCTTTTATAAATAGAATTCATGACTAGTGATGCACTGTGTATTGTCAGTATGGTGAAACAAGTATTAATAAATCAATAACATATACTTTTGAGTCAATCTGAGATTGTTATTGAGGATTTTGGATATGTAGAAGAGGTTCAATGAAAGTGTTGTAATTGCTTGTCTGTGTCACTGCACAATGAAAAGGGACATATTGACGAAGATAGTACCCGCACCGCCATTGGTAGTGCAGACATAAGCTTCTCCACGGCCAGTTATGAGATAGTGGAAATTTACTCTATTTAAATTTCACCTAATTCATGACAAAATATTTAAGTATGCTTGTCTGGTTATGCATTGTTGTAAAGTTTGGTTTTGAAGTTGATGCTATTTGATAGATTGCAGAACATATGGCAAAGAAAGGAAAAATGTATGTATTTTCAGAGAGAGAGAGAGAGCAATCACATTACCACTCTAAGCTTTGCTTTTCCAGACTCAATTGCTTGCGTATAACTTGACAAGCTTGTGGTGTTCTGCGAGACATTATCAGGAAACTCATGTTTTATTGCAAGATATCTCCTCCGGATTTTCTGATTTTCCTTGCTAATTTGTCTTCCTTAGACCCAAATCATCATTGATATTTTGATTCCATCTCCACGCCATTTTTCCGCGAATGTGACTGGACAGCAGGATGATCAGATTGTGGCACATTCTCTGAAATTGGCGAAGGAGCTTCTGACAGTGTCGGTTCATCAACTATGGCATTTGAACCGAAAGAATTTTCAGAAGATTTTACAATCTCTTGTTCAGAAATATCGTGAGCTGCACTTTTTTCAGACTTGAGTTTTGACTTCTCAGTTTCCATTTCTAACTTTTCAGAAGCCAGTTCTACGGATGCAGAAACCTTTCTCAAATTGTGTTTGACCATCTCAAGTTCATTTTGTGGTGGTTCCTGCACTGGTTCTGTTTGATGAGTTATGACTTTCATTAGGTTGCGTTTGGGCTTATCTAAATGAGTGGATTCTAAAGCGCTATCGTCCCCATTGGTTGCAGCTGAAACCTTTCTGACAGTTCTTTTTTATTTTCCAGCCATGGTCTCAACAGCAAGTGTACCAGCATGTTTTCATTGAGATTTCATGTTATCATTTTCTTTGCTCGAGCAGGTGGTTGCCAATAGCGGGACCATGACCAATGTTCAAGCCAGTTCCAAGCTGAATTTGGTTCAGTCAGATCATATCGAAGGCTCGGGGGCACAACAGTTGGCAATGAGGTAAGAAGTTTAAAGGCAAAAGCTTTTGTTGTTAGGTTCTCTGAGCTACGAGATGAGATTAATCCAAATGTGTCCACCTGTTTAGCATCATCAGAATGTGAGAAGGTCATGTCTGCCAATCTGTACAAGGGCGCAAAGTCATCGGAACAAGTCGAAAGGACCATACTCTTGATAGCAGTGTGGTCCCATCTCTCTGAAGCAAGTGAATTAGCAACTTGGTTTCGCTCACATGGAAAATAGTATCATGATCAAAGTAAAGTAGATGCTCGACATGTTTGAGTGTAGCACGGATAGACCACGGTCCTCCACCATATGTGATGCAATGGACGGCTAGAGAGGAGTCCGTCCCTATCTAGACATGCCAAAATCCAAGTTGACGTGCAAGAAGCAACCTATCAAGAATGGTTCGTAGTTCAGCCTCAAGTATATATTAATCACCATAAGTTGAGAAGAAGACACTACCACATCGTCTAGATTGATCCTAAATGATATCCCTACCATTGGCAAAGTCATACCAGATGCACTCATCAGCGTTGGTCTTGCAAGATGCCGTTGGTGGATTTTGCTTGAAAATCAAAATAGGAAGGGAAGGTAGAGGAAGACTGAGAGTGAGAGAGAGAGAAATACTAGATAGAGTCCAAGTTCTCTTACCAGTACATAAATAAAAAATAGAAGTCTTGTACGAAGAAGAAAGATAGTGCGATAGAACCGTGCCAATAATTCTTTGTGATTCCATAGCAAGAGATCTCTTGCTACTTTGTATCATTCCTTGTAGTCCATAAAGACCAAAGGATCAACAGTGGAATGATAGTGCGAATATGGTTACTCATACAAACTGGCCTGAGAACACTAACATCGGGAAACCATATGCCACCAAATCCGTCGCTGAATCACAACATCAACAAGGTGTAGGCCTACGACAATTGCCAACAGAAGGAGACCTTCAGAGGAATAGTAGAGTACCAAATCATGTAATGGAAGGCAAATCTGGGAGAGAAACTACCATCTGATGTGTCTTTCGGCATAATACGATCAAGAACATGAGAGCAAAGTTGTATGTTCCCAATCTGCTCGACCATAAGAAACGGAAGAAGCTGTAATGGACGATCAATATCCCAGCTTGTATTGTGAAAGAAATTTTAAACCCAGATATATGTGTGATGTTGCTGTGGAAACAAGGCCACAAGGGTAAAATCTCCTAGCCAACAATCATGTCAGAAACAAATTGTGAAATTAACTCTGCACCACCAAATATGTGTTTTTGCCTATGGAGCGGTCAGCTTCAGTCGTTACTACAAGTGAAGCTGAATAAGGAATCGATGCCAACAAGCGTGAGCGCTAAGATATTATTTTCCCTGCAAGAACTGAGGTCATAGTGATCGCTGAGATAAAAGAAGTCATCAGAGCTTTAGGGAGAATGTGTAAATATCCTACAATCTCCTAAACTCATAGCTACCTTTCTCTTTAAGGAGGCAAAGATCTTTCCACTCCCTTCGATGCAAGGAATTTGATTGATTTGTAGAATTTCAAAAGAATTTAGTAAATATACTCTCCAACTTCTTCAGAACAATCTTGGGAGACGGTAATGACAAGTAAATAGAGTGGAATAGAGCATAGAACAGACCTAGTACCTAGTAAAGTAATCCGACCCCCGGGAGACAGTAGCCTCAATGCTCAGCCCGATGTTTTGCTCCCGACGTTGTGAATGAGGTCATCATAATGAATGATCCCTCGAGCTCCTTTAAATAAAGGGACCCAAATAAGTGAAGGGCTATTGCTGATAATGAAAGTTTGACAAATGCTCCTAATCTGACTGGTAGACTCCCGACGTAGCAAAATAAGATCATTCTTGTCCTTTTTAAATAATTGGCCATAAACACTCCCATAGTGCTCAAGGCAGAAGCATTCGCTGCATGGACGATTCTAACCATTGGCAAATATGATCAAATCATGTGCAAAAGATAAGTGAGATACGCGAGTACCTCTATGTTTGTATGCCATATTGGGGTAATTCTGGAATTGGTGAGCATGCATTCAAAGAAATAATTTGCAGCATTAATAAAAAGAGGGGGAGATAGGATCACCCTGAGACCACAGGAGAAAGAGAAAAACCACAAATTCAGTCATGAAGTAGCATCGAGAAATGACACCCAGAGATGCACCGGCTGATTCACACTCCAACTATGATCAAAGCCAAACCCTTTCAGTACAAAAATAAAAAAATCTCGGTCCATGCAATCATGTGCCTCAACCATATGGAGCTTAAGGATAAAATTATCTCCCCGAGCCTCGAATTAAGATTATAAAGAAGCTCCTGAGCCAGGAGGACATTATAACCAAAAGTTGGCCTGCAACGAATCTGCTCTACTGAGGAGAAATTATACGTGGCAGCAAAAAAACTCAGTCGAGAATTCAAAAGCTTAGTAATCACCTTATTGAACACGGTGCATGAGCAAATGGGTTGAACTCAGACCACTTACAAACACCATCTCTCTTGGGAAGCAACATAATAGAGTGAGCAACAAATCCTCTGAGTAGGTTACCACCAGCAAAAAATCCAGCATTGCTTGAAATACATCATTATGAACAGAAAGGAAAAATGTATGTCGTGATTAGAAAGGATTTAAGTCAGGAGTTTATTTAGCTTTTTTTTAAATACTGAAGCTAGGAACCAGGCCATTTTGAAATAGTGAGAAATAGCTTGTCTATTTCCAGTGTTTGGTTGCTGACATGGAAACCAAATGGAAATCTTCCTAGCACCGTCATGCCACCATTCCAAGTCCATATTAACAGCGTAAACACTAGAAGGAAAAAATTAATTTAACAAACAAATCAACATACTATATGAATATTAGATAAGTCATAAATTCAAAACCCTAAAATTTCCATATTTCTTCTTGGAATTTGCAGGAAAGGCCATTCCTAAGGTGAGGATTTTCCCACCTAAACTTAGTCCTATCATACAGTGGTTATGAAAGAGCTGGAATAGCCTTTTCATTGAATGCAATTCCATAAAACAAACATGGAATTGCCTCATATATCCGCTACCTAGCTATAACACAACAAAGAATCTGAGTTTGAGTTGATAAATCTGGATGTGACGTGGCTTTTAATTAAGCGTAGACGATTTTATTGGCATTCATTTCTTATATAGATGATTTGTCAGAGATACTTTTCATTAATATCTAGGTATAATGTGTCTGCTACATGCGGATTTGGAAAAATTATTGTAATAGGTGATTGTATTAGTATGCCTTCATCTTTTTTAAATGGAAACTTGTTTGCCGATTTTTAACCTCGTGAAACATACATCATTCAGGACCATATCATCTGTTAAAGCCACCAATGATGAACAAGCTGCCGCCAGAGTAGCCGCAGTAGATGCCGATACAGGGGCACCAACTATGTATTAACCTCCTCACCTTGTAATGATTATGCTTTGATTTATTTGATCATCTAACTTTAAACTGTGAATACTATCCGAAATTTCAGCTGTGCATATGCTTCAGTAAGTGTTTAAGTTGATTTAGCAATTTAGCCTCTTCACTGTTTTTTCCTTCTTTACAATTTTATCTTGCAAGTTCTGTTTCATCATTTTTAGAATGGTCACAATAATACTTATGTAATATTTGGGTAATGAGGTAATCTCTAGTGACATTCATGGATTTTGAGCATTAGATGCTTAGCTAACCGAGCCTTTTTTTATAAAATTTCGAGACAGGCAAATAATGATTTTATTGCCTATTGTCCAACAGTATGGTTTCTGTATATATACGTTTGCACTATACTAACACACTGGAAATATTTTGTATTGAGAATATATGAAAAATTTGTGAGGAAGAAAGAAATTTATTTGGTATTCAATATATTAAAATTCTTCTGTATGGCAGGGTTAAAGAAAGGTTTATGTGTAAATATGATGCATTTTCTTATTTTTTAAGACCCTCAAAGTGGTTTACTTTGTACTCTGTGACCAACAGATGTCACAAGGATTTCTATTCTTGGTTAGCGTCGATATAGTTACAAATTAAATATCTCCAATATTGCCACACTTTAGGTTTTAATTGTTAACTGAGTGTTATGTGACTCCATGCTTTCTACATCTATTCTAGATTTGACAAGATAATTGCAAAGGAGATCCCTTCGTCCATAGTATACGAGGATGATATGGTCCTTGCTATTCGGGATATTAGCCCACAAGCTCCTGTCCATGTTCTTATCATTCCAAAATTAAGGGATGGATTAACACAACTTGGCAAGGTAATATTCTTCTTGCTTCAGCTGAGCCTCTAATAGTTGGATAGTATTAGTCCTTATCAGCATTATGGTAGGAAAAAACTTAAGTCACGTTTACCTAGCGTAATGTTAACTTTTGTTGTCACTAAATAAACTGACAAAGTTGCAGTTGGTGGTGGCCCACTGCATGCTAGTTAATCGTCATCAGAGTAGAGGACAGCTACAACTCAAACAGTGCTTACATGTTTTTTTTTTGGGTTCTTCTTGTCAGTACTGTCAATAGAAAGGAAGAGAAAGAGTGTGAGTGAAATCTTGAATGTGCCTCGGTACATGTATTTTAATCAGATCTTAATGTTGAGTAGGCTGAACAAAGACACGGGGAGATATTGGGTCACCTTCTTTATGTGGCGAAATTAGTGGCGGAGAAAGAAGGCATTGTTGATGGTTTTCGTGTTGTTATTAACAGTGGTCCATCAGCTTGTAAGCATCTCTCTCTCTCTCTCTCTGTGTTTGTTTGTGTGCGCGTGCGCTCATGCACATATATGAATGCACATACCAGAATAAAAATTATGACATGCAAGTGCTTGCTTCCCTACTCTCATGTGAGGGAAAAAGACATCCATCATGCAACTCTGCAGGATTGGAGTTTAACAGATTGTTGTTACATTCATTCTCTTTTGGATAAGAAGGACCGACCGTTCAAGTGCTATGATCATGCCTCGTCAATCAACTCTATAGTCCGATTGTGCTTTCAGCATATTCTATATGAAATTACTAGTATAAATAATACTTGAAGGAAATAGACCAATACTGAACATCACTCTTTCTTTCTCTAGGTCAATCTGTTTACCATCTTCACTTGCATGTACTTGGAGGGAGACAGATGAAATGGCCCCCAGGTTAAGATACAGATTCAGATGCCTAAAGTTTTTTGGGGTTTCGTCAGTTGCACTCTTTCCCCAAAAATCCAGTACCTTTAAGCTCTTAATAGCATCAGTTTTTCTTTTGAAGACGATGGCACATTATAAGTTGAAACTCTTGCCCGCTACCGAAGTTGGTCTAATAAATTCCTGTATAATCTGAGGATTTACAAGTCAATTGTTTGATTTCGTTTCATAGTATTCTGTTCCCATTAGCTCATTGATATGATCGTGCAAGCTAGTTTTGCAGGTCTGGGTTTCTCTCTAAAGTATGTTGTGGCGGGCTCTTGGTAATCCGTATCAATCATGGTTTATGGTAATATATAAAGGATGTTCCCACTAAAAGGGGAGAAAAACGTGAAGTAAAGAATAGGATAAAATAGAAATACAGGAAACGAGACTGGAATTTCAGTTTTTGTACTGAACAATTCATTTATAGGTACATCAAGAAGTCAACTGAGCTTTTAACTATAAAATAAATGTGTTGTATTCTTGTTATATCACGAAGTGAAATTCGTTGCCCAGTTTCTCAATATATAAGGAAATCTTGTAGCAGGATTGAGGAGAATTCTGCAGCCTGATCAAGCCATCTCCTAGCCTCGAGGAATGGGCAATTCCCCACGAGGAATTAGGTACAAAGGATAATTCCTTTATACCTAAAAAATATTGATATCTGAGATTTACAGTGACCAAAAATCTGGTTCGAGCATAGCATCCATGAAATCATAGTATTGCATGAACCCCTGAGTTGTTTGAGCAAAGACAAGAGCAATCTGGTTCGGACAACTCCCGCACCACAAGCCTTTTGTCTCGATTGGTCATGAGCTTGATAAGAGGTAGCTTTGAAGAGGCTTGGCGCCAGATTTCTTTCACAGTTCCGTTTGGATCCTCATATTCAAAGTATCGTTTTACCTGTATCAAATAAAAAATTTGAGTACCTAAAATTCAGACTAGTAAAAAAATTGACTTCTGATTGGATATGCAGAAATTTAAGATCCTGAATATAACCTTAATCAAGTCAATCTTAAACTAAAGTCAACACTATCCTAGAAGAAGAAAGAGCAATCTCAAGCATATGCTGGAAGAAACTATTAAGAGTATATGTAAATACCTTTTTCAGCTCTTTTTGTAATTCCAGAATCCTCTCTGTGCTCACCCTCCTTAAGAATTTAACCAAGTATCCAGGCTTAACAGCTGTGGTTGTATCCATGAAAACAGCAATATTTTTGTAGTTTATAACATCTTCAAAAGGCAACTCAATGTAATCGCTTACAATAACAGGAATACACAAGCTGACAATAGCATCAAAAAGTCGACAAGCTGATGGAGTATCACCAGCTGGATGTAGACAGANTTGATGTGTGCATTCCTTGTGTTGCTGCACGTCGACTCTCCCTGGACTGGGCACCATGTTTTATAATAACATCTGTCTCCTTCTCAAGCACTTGAAAAAGCAAGTCACGGATCTTACCACCCTGCATTTCGAATAATACAAATAAAATTGTATGTAGGACCACATTTATGCATCAGTTCCGTGAGGATCTGTTATCAGATTGACTGGTATGGTAATATGGATGATAGTTGAGAGCGGCAGTCACCAGTGACGAAAGGAATACAGATTCCGAAAGCTGTACTACCATATTGCCACACAGTCTAAAAAACATTAAATGATTAAGAAAACAAGTGATTACAATGAGGAAAAAACACTGGACTTCAGAATTTGGAAAAGGAGCAGAAATGAGAGAAGAGCTTTCAAATTCTCATAATCACTAACTACTTAATCAATATGAAGCATTATAACCCTGATGTAAAGGAAGCATTTTCCAAAATTTCAATAAATTACGGATATTTAAACTCACAAATGCAGCCATAAACCAAATATACTTGACAAATTCATATAAAGCTAGTATGCTGAAGAATATAGGAAAATGCATTATTCTGAATATTCTTCTTTCAAACTTGGTTTTTCTAAAGTTGTTTAGTGCATGCACCAGAACCCCTTTCCATTTTGTTGAGATGCAAGTTTTGAAACTCATGGCCGCTAGTCAACAACGGAGTAGCTTCAACTATTATATTACTGATACTGGAACCAAAAAATATTAGCAATCAGCATATCCTACCAGCTTGGAGTGTTCACAAGATAATATTATTCCCTCCAGAACCCCAGGGATTGTAATGAATACATGGATAAGCTGTCTTAAGAAAGTGGTTGACACCTTCCTCTGTGCAAGGATATCAAAAATTTCAAGAAAGAAACACACGACTATTCAGTTGGCAGATAAAGCAGAAAACCAGAATCAAGAATCTGATTGAACTCAAAAATCATGCACACTTGATTCTGTAAATCAGGAATCTGATTGGACTCAAAAAGCATGTATACTTGATTCTGTAACTCTACAGACTGCATTTCATCTTTTCACAATAACAATTAAGATCACTGAATAGCTCAATGTAAAAACTAGAAGTTCAGAATTGTGCTTTGAACCTGACAAAAAAACTGCCTGCCATTTAAAAAAATAAAATAAAATTTAACCGACCTTAGCCTACTGGTATCAAACTATCAACGTTAACAATATTAAATACAGGCCAAGTATTTCTTTTGAAAAGAAAATCAAAATAATGATTCAAATTCACTTCCCAATTTTTTTTATCGTGTAGAATTTTTCCATCCTAAACGCATGCCACCAAATATGTTTAGTTCATCCAACTTGATGTTTATGATTTGATCTGTATACCTAAAAGCTAGAAAAATAAGAAGTGGTTTCTGTACCGTATCCTTTGTTACATGACTAACCAGTAAACTCAAGACAAGATATGATCCGTGGAAATAAAATTTCACAAGTCATAAAGAGCATCTCACTTCATGATAAACTGAAAAAGGAAAATGATATAAATTGCTAAAAGATTATTACCTCTTTTCTATATCGATTCCCCATAAAGAACAGCAGCGACTTGCGATTCTCAACCCCTATATCCCCATTGTATGTATTAATGCGATGTGAATATGGCAAGATCACATCCTTAACAAGTGATGCCTGATTGCGACCCAACCTCCCAAAATCCGAAACCAAAAGCACCCCATTCTTCACCCGATTGATAACCTTGTATAACGCATTGGGATCCTGACATATGAATACATGATCCCATCCATTATTCCTCTTCCAGTACACCTGCTCCTCCAACCACTCCATCAAAGCCTCCTGCATCAGAAATCGCCGATGATATAAGAGCTCATCTTCATGGATCGGGCTGAAGGTAGAATCTTGGAGCACAATTTACCATATGTTAGGTTGTACTGCATACTACACTTAATGCTTCTTGCCTCTTGTGAAAATATTGTCTAGCAAACAGCGGCAAGGAACAAGTATTGAAGTACGATGTATAATGCATAATTTTGTACTACATTATCCAAGTTGAAGATCCCAAAACACGCCCAGAATTCGAAACTGATAATCCATGAAGCTCAAAAATAAAAATAAAAATAAAAATAAAAAATAAAAAGGATGACATACCTGCATTTGCTCATCATTGTACGTAGGTCTATCGGCAGGGCCATTTGCATTGGCAGATCGGATCGGGTTCACCACGAGGCTCAGTGACGAGAAAAAGGGCACATAGAAAAGGTCTGCATCCTCCGGGTCCATGACCCGAGTCACGGCGGAATTGATACGGCTTTCACTCGGTCGATTCAAATCAGAGAACAAGTACCACTCAGCCGAATGCTGGTTCCCCGGATACTTCAACAGTGCGTCTTTTTCCACCGGCCCACCTCCACGCGCCGCCGCGTAGCTCTCAATCACCCCGAATGTAAATCTCCTTGGCAAGTCATACATATGTATTTTCACCTTATTAACGTTAGAATTATCGGTGTCGAATTTATTAACTAAATTAAGTAAATTAGAATTATTATTGTTGTAATTGGGAGGAGTGTAGAAGAGGAAGGTGTAGAGGGCAAAGATGGTGAGAATGGAAGCGAGGACAAGAGTGGGTTTTATGTAAGATTTGCGGGGCATTTTGATAATTGTTTTAGCTTTATCCCTGTTCAGATTTGGTGAGGTTGGTGGAGAAGGGGATGATGCGGCGGAGGACGGTGGCGGCGATCTGAGTTTGGGCCGTTGATTCATTGGGAACAGAGGGCATGATTTTACTCGTTGATTTCACACAGAGAACATGATTTTACGCGTTGATTTCACATAGGACGTTAATGTGAAAGATCCAAGTTACCTACTTCTCTGTTTTTATTTATTTCTTTTTCTTGATGTATCTTTTAAATTAATAAATTTCTTGATGTGTGTATGAAGTATAATTGACAAAAAAATTGATAAAAAATTAATAAAATGTTTAATTGATAAAAGTTGAGGGTATGTGAGGTTAAAATGAAAATTTAACCTGGTGAAAAGTAGATAAAATTTTAACAAAACAAGCATTAAATGTTTGATCATTTTAAATGAAACTTGTATATTTTACTTTCAGATTTCAGTTGCATAATGAAATTTAATTTACATTCTTAACATTTGTTGATTTATATAACATTAATCTTCTAAGTTGGAAATAGGTATGTAAGTGAGTCGGACCGAGTCGACCTGCGCTTCCGAAAACAACTCGATCTTTTTTGGCCCCGAGTCGAGTTGAGCCAAAGCTCGATCCAAGAATTGAGGTTTATAGATACATGAGCTAATGAATGTCATATATCTTCAGTTAGGAATAAATGATTAATAACTTATAAAACAGAACCATATAAATATGTAAATTTTGATGGACAA
>CAIGRP010004187.1:0-40970 GCA_903798385.1 Fraxinus cuspidata
CTTCTCGTTCTACACTATTCAATAAACACCCTCTTTATCTTCTTGTCACACGTCTAACACTATGTGGCACAAGGATGTAGAAACGCTTTTGGGTATTGCCATATCGTAGATGAAACTTGAAAGACAATGATTATTGGAAAGGATAAGCTTCAATTCGGTTGAATGTGGTGATATTACACCTCTTATTAGGGTTTATATATTGGCGAAAAAATCTTAATCACGCATGTAATGAAGATCAAATCATTGTTTCTTCTTTTATAAAACTACCTAATATATTTGCGGTAAATCTATGAAAGGATCGGTTAGTGCTAATGATTTCAATTTCTTGAGAGGATTCTAGATGGAGAATAATAAGAATGAATAGCAATCGATGCGAAATATCGGATTTTGACTGTAACATTATAGAAAGGGGCGTGTTTAGTGGAACAAATTAAGCTCATAATTGATTATTTCGTATGAATAATATCATTATGGAAAGGGACGTGTTTGGGGGAAACCAATTCAGTTGCGTTTTGATTTACTAGTATGAGTGGGCGATTTCTTCATTTTTTTAAAACTATATATTCTATAGCAATTCTAGGATAAAATTAATTACAAATTAATTCTTGAAATTTTAAGTAATACCAGGTAAGGGGCGTAATTCCCACATTAACAAATTCCATACCTACCCGCAATCAAAATTAAAAAAAAAAACAAAAATTAATTAATATCTCTAGTTATATACAATTCTTATCAAGATTCTTCCTTTTTCATATTATATTGAAAATTAATCAGGTAAAATTAAGCTGATTTGAATATTTTTCTTAATTAGAATTTTTTTTTTTTCCCTAGGCATACCCGTGGGACTAGACAAGTATCATTAATTGAATTGAGCTCCTTCTACCTGGGAAATGTGCATGGATTTTTACGGATATACAGGGGCAACACTGCATTGACTAGTTGCCTTGTGTATTTTGTCCAACGATCAATTAAATCTTGACAGCTGGCAATCTGTCAAAAAAATTGAAAAATTAATTTTGTACATGTAGCAAGATTGTTAGTATTTGTTGAAACTGCTATTTTTTGAATGGCAACAACTTTTAAGGGATACTACCTCGTTTTCAATTTCTATATGAAAAGATTAACGCTTAGTTTAATGTTTTAAACTAAGATATTAGATTAATTATATCCATATTGAAGGTTAAGACGCATTTGAACTAATAAGTGAGTTTACCGTTTTAATAAATAATTGTTTTGTTTTTCGTATTATCGAATTTCATCTAAAAAAATTATAATACTAGTACTTCATACGGTTGAATCATGGCTCTATCCCTGAATAATTTTAAAAAGTACAAAGTTTGTTTATTATCTAATTTCGAATTAATTTATATATTGAACATGTTAGATTATGAATATCGTTATACAATTTTTTTTTTTTGTTTTTAATACTTATACATTATTTGAATACAGTCTAGCAATAAATACAGTATCATTTGAACCATTAGTCAATCAATATAGTGAGGTCTTACTCGTGATGGAGATATTGGTAACGGATGACATAGATCTTTTGTTGGGATGGAACATTCACAATTATATCATTTGCACTCTCTCTTTCCTTTTACTCATCGCTTTCATATTTGAGTATTTTGTTTGATTAATTTATTCATTCTCAACTTGCTTGAATTTGAATCAATTTTTTCAAAAAAATAAAAAATAAATAAAAATAAATAAATAAAATTGAAAACCAATTCATCCACCTTTTTGTTAGTTATTCTTGGACTATCAATTGGTATCAGAATTTAGTGCTCGTTTTTTTTATAATTTAAAGATTTCACAATATCGAGTAATGGCTAATCATAATCTTCAAAATCTTGAGGGGCATTCTACAAATCGTCCTCATTTCATTGATAGCACACATTTGAATTATTGAAAAGTTAGGATGATGGTATATGTTCAATCAATAGATTATAATGTTTGGAAAGTTATTGAATTTGGTCCCTATGTGCCTACAAAAGTTTTTAAAGTTGATGAAAAATCCGATCAAACCATCTCAAAACCTAGAGAAGAGTACGATAAAAAAGATAAAAGAAAATTGTCTTTAAATGCTAGAGCCAAAAATATGTTTTATTGTACTTTAGATAAAAATGAATTTATTCTCATTAGCACATGCAATTCTGCTTTTGATATTTGGCATGCCTTAGAAGTAACTCACTTAGGCACTAGCAACGTAAAAGAAACCAAAATCAATATTTTGGTTAAAGAATTTGAAACCTTCTTCATGAAACAAAATGAACATATTGTTGATATGATTATTCATTTTACTTACTCGTTTCACCGATGTAGTTAATGGTCTCAAATGTTTTAATCAAAAATTTACTAACGGTGAACTTGTAAGTAAAATGTTTAGGTCTTTCTCGAAGGATTGAAGCTCACTAAAGATAATTGATAGAAAACTTTAAAAATGTCGACACATATCCTTTAGAAGAATTATATGGAACTTTGATAGCCTATGAGCTCAATAATGTCAAGACAAAGGAGAAAACAAGAAAACACAAAGAAGAAACAAATGAACCTTCTAACCGCCAAATTACATTAAAATTGACATTGATGAAGGCACTGCAAATGAAAACATGACCAATGAAGAGTTTGACGAACTAGTTCTTCTCATCAAGAAATGAAGACGTTTTCGCAACAATCGAAGAGAAAAGTAAAAGAAAATTATTTGCTATGATTGTGACAAAATCTGTCACAAAAGAATTGAGTTTCCAAACAAAAAAAGATTTATAAAAAAAAGAAGGCATTCCAAGCGATATGGGATGAGAGCGATGATGAAGATCATAATGAAAATGAAAGTCAAGATGAAGTTGCCAACATGTGTTTCAGGATGAGATAAATTATATTAAAAATTGTTTATATGATGATTTATCTATATCTTATGGTAAGATTCTCGAGGAATTTGAGAAAATCACCTTAAGTCACTTAATTTTCAAAAAGAAGCATTCTTTATTGAAAATTTATTGAAAAATGAAGTAAAAAAATTTTAGATACTCAAAAGGGTTCTGAGAAAGAAAAGATTGACTACAACTCATTGATCAACGAAAATTCCTCTTTGAAAGAGAAAGTTGTAGATTTAACTCAAATTGTTTACAAGTTCATTTAAGGTATGAAAACTTTGATTTAATGATCAATGAACAAAAATGTGTTTTTGACAAAGAAAGAATTGGATATAAACCCTTCTTGAAACAAATTTTTTTGTTAGAACTTCCAATTCTTCTATTTCAAACATTACATGTAGCTTTTGTAATAAAAGTGGACATGTCACATTTAATTGTTTAATAAAAAATAGGCTACACTTTGAAAGCAAAAATAAGTGGATTCAAGAGTTAACTAGAACTAACTACTAAGGACTTGAATTTGCATGGGTACCAAAAATAAAAAAATGAATTATTTTTGTAGGTACCAAAGAAATAACGGGCAAATAGTTATTGGATAGTGGTTGCTCGAAACACATAATTAGAGATCGATTTCTATTGTCGAATCTAAAAAAGAAGGATGGGAGTCATGTCACTTTTGGAGATAATACAAAAGGAAAAATTATTGGCATTGAAAACGTTGGTATTAACTCATCTTTTTCTATTGAAAATGTTTTATTAGTTGATAGTCTCAAACATAACTTGTTAACCATTAGTCAACTATATGATAAAGCCAAAGTAAAGACATCTATATCATAAACATTGAATTTGAAAATGATGAAAAATGTTTATCTAGCTTGAAAATTGATACTTGGTTATGGCATAGAAGATTGAGTCATGTTAACATTGACCTTCTATAAAAAAAATTAAAAAATTTCTTTGTTAAAAGATTACTTAGTTTGAAGTTCGTAAAAGAAAAAATTGTGATACATGCTAATTTAGAAAACAAGTGAAAACATTTTTAAGGCTTAAGATATATTTTTCAACTATAAAACATTTACAACTTCTTCACATGGACATTTTTGGACCTTCTAGAACTACTAGCTTGGGTGGTGAACATTATGTATTCGTCCTTGTCGACAACTTTTCTAGATTTACTTGGATCCCATTTAAACATTTTTTTAAAAAAGGTTCAAAATGAAAAATGATACTCCATTTCAACTATTAGAAGTGATCATGGTAGAATTTGATAATATCGTTTTTGATAATTTTTGTAATGAAAATGGATATGAATATAATTTCTCGACTCCTAGAACTTCTTAACAAAATGGTGTAGTAGAAATAAAGAATCGTACATTGTAAGAAACAGTTAGGACCATTCTTAATGAAAATATCTTACCAAAATACTTTTGGGTCGAAACAGTTAACACTGTGTGCTACATTGTTAATTGAGTTTTAGTTAGTCGAAAGAAAACTAAAACTCCCTATGAGTTTTGGAAAAATAGAATTCCAAATATTGGTTAATTCAATGTGTTTGATTGCAAATGTTATATTTTGAATACAAAAGAAAATTTGGAAAAATTTGATTCAAAATTCGATATTGAAATCTTTATAGGATACTCATTGATTAGCAAAGCTTATAAAGTCTTTAATAAAAGAACTATAGTCATTGAAAAAATTATGCATGTTACTTTTGACGAAAATAATCCTATTGATTGATAGAAAGGTATTTGTCAATTGTTTTCTATACCGTGATTTATGTCGTAAGCGTACGTTGTCATGTTTTGTAAAATAATAATAGAGTCAAGTTGTCTAACCCACAGAGATTGTAATTTAATTTCTACTAAGTACTATAATGATTTCAGCTTTCACTTTATCTTGAAAAATCAAATCTCAAGTCAATGTTTTATACTAAATAATATGAATGTGTGACATTTTAAATGAAAGAAAGCAAATTATAGGAGAGTTATCAATGTGAAAAGGTCTAGGGATTGATTTTACCTCACCATCAACAATGTTTTTCAACTTCTATAGTTACTTCTATCAACTTTTCCTAAATTTGTAGGCAAGAACCTTATGTTAATTATATTTCCTCTCTCGAGAGCTAAATAGAACCTATTTCTATGCTTCAATTCAAATATCTCTATTTCGAATTAACACTATAGAAATTATATGCGGGATTCTAAATGGGATAAACCTCAAAAATTTTATATTCTCTCGAAATCTACAAAATCTAGGTTATGTTATTCTTAGACCACACTTAAATTCCCTCTCTTGAGTATTGAAAATTAATGCATCAAATCATTCAATTATTTATCAGGTAATTGAAAGCATTGCGCAAAAATCAACACAAATAAATTAATGGAAAAATCAAACGAAATAACTATATTAGAATCCAAATATGTCTCAAGTTTAGTTACATCAAACCCTAGATAGTAAAATTAGTTCATGAATACTAGAAACGACATATTAAATTCTAAAATAAAGAATATGGAGAAGAAAGAATAAGAAAAACTGTTTTGCCTCTTGAATTCTTCTCCAATTCATTGTCGTTTTTGCTCTTGATGATTGCTCTTTTTCCTTGCCTCATAAGCCGTCTTCTTCCCCTTAATTTAGGTCTTCAATGTTATATTTATAGTCTCTTAGGGTATCAAGACGGATTGAAGTTGGATCGGGCCGAAAAATGTACAAAAATCACATTTTCTTATAACCCGGGAAGCGGTGCTACACAACGCCCACCGACTGGCATCGCGGCGCCAGCAGTTCTGCTGGTTTTCTGGGCGGCTGGGCGCTGCAGCACCCAACTTCCTGCTGGTTTTGTTTCTTCACACTTTACTTCCGTCATTTGTTTTCCTTCGATTTTGCCTATTTCCACTTCATTTTTCTTCTTTTTTCACCTCCTCTTCAAATCCAATTCCATGATCAACACGCAGTACTATCCCAAGCTCCAATATACACCATTATCTCCAATTTACCTAAACTACAAAACAACATGAACAAACAAATCAAAACTGTCAAAAGTGCTCAAGAACAAGTCGAAAACTATGTTTTAAATGTATTAGTTTAATGAGTGATTTACACTCATCAAATACCCCAAAACTTAATTCTTTGCTTGTCCTCAAGCAAGTACAGAACACCATACAAATAAGACTCACAAACACACAAATAAAACACACTACCAAAAGATTCAAAAACATATTTAGCTGGATAGCTTGTTTGTATGGCTCAGCATTGAAGATGTGATATCAAATTCATTAACTATTTCAAAGTTATAATACAAAAGTCAAATTCTTACCTTTCCAATGCAAAATGTGTGTGTGTGTGTGTGAGAGAGAGAGAGAGAGAGAGAGGAATCAAATACAGCACTGTGCAGGTATAAGTTGATTCAATTTCCGACCTTAAGAGTCAATTATTTCCTTTCTCCGCTCATAGAATTCACACACCCCCAAACTCAATTTATTTTCACTCTTTTTCAAGGGTGTAATCTAAGATTAGTTTTCAAATCACTATTCATTTTCCTCTCTTGTTTGGGTAGATGTTATTGATTGCAGTTCACATATCAACAAATGAGAATTCTTCTTATTTTTAACTGCATCAACCTCCAAGAATGAATTAAGTTACTAAGCTATTATCATAGGTCTAATACTCTAAAACAAGTGTTTGAGGCTTAATAAAGGTATGTGGTGCGTCTTCTATTTCATACACCTGCTTTTTCAGATATATATATTTCAATGGATCATATGTGCAAACGTCTCTCCCTTAAGCTTTCTAAATAACATCTGTAGCGAGCTTTAGGTCGATGATTCTCAAATCATATGACTTTATGGCATCGGGTTTTAAACCCTTGCAGGCTTAATCACCCGAGTCATAAAAGCTACGAAAAGACGTTTCAAAATGAGATTTTTTAAAAGTTATCTTCATAGGGATCTTTTAAGATAGCTTCGCAATAATTTTTTTTCTTTTATGCAGTGATTAGTACAATGCCCCTTATAAAACACTCATTCTCAAAAATCGACCTCTAGCTTTGGGTTTTCATTCAATCATCATCATATTGGTCTCATACAATCCACACAAACTATAGCATACATGGAATCCACATTTATCTCCAAATGTTCCTACATCTCAACCACCCAAACATCCTAAATTTGGCTTAAGGGTATGGTAATGTTTAGAGGTTGTCTGGATTCAATTTCTAGGATTGCTAATTCAACCTATATCATTTATGAATCAATTTATTCTTATCTAATGTCATATTCAATTCACGTGCATTTTTAAGAAAAGTTCCTTCAAGACGAAAGCCTAAAGAGTTATGGAAATATCACTAACACTTTGATATTTAGTAATAAATGTTTTAAGTTCAAAAACTTTTTTTTATGCATTTAAAGCTATACTAAAAGTTATTTTGATAAAATGTTTTAATCAAAAGTAAAATTGATTTTCAAAATGATGCTTATACTTGGATCATATTTTTAAAACATCATTTACTTTGAAAACTTGTTTAAAAACACTTTTCAAAAGTCTACACTTGTCAAAATATTCAAAACGGATCAAACATGGTCAAAACGTGGAAATTGACAAAATCTGTTCATCGATGGTCAACCAGTGGCGGTCTTCCGGACATGAGGCGGTCAACCAGCACTCTTTCGAACTGTATGAAAATTTTACTTTTTGAACTCTATAAATATCTTCACTCTTTTCATTCTTTATATCATTTTTCAAGAGCATTAAAGTGAGAATTATTTAAGTAAAAATATTTGAGCTTACATCTTATTTAATTAATCAAACATTTACTTTGAAAACTTAGATTTATTGAATAACTTGTGAAAATCATCTTTTTCATCAAATTTTTTTCATCTAACACTTGAGTTTCATTTATTGCAATTCATTAAAGTATTAGTCTCTCTTAGAACTAAATGCATTTGTATCATTTATTAAGAGAGATGTTCAAATTGTAAAAATATTCTTCATATTTGTGGATCATATTGAGGTCCCTTAAAATCTCAACAATTCGGGACGTATTTAGGTCTCGTAAAGCTCAAAATTGTAAAATGATCGATATTCCTTGTTTGTAAGTCACCAAAATCATGTAAGGGTTCGGATTACACCATAAGTTAATAAATATAGTGAAAATGTATTTCTCGTGATGGAAAGCTTGGTAATGAAGGATGTAGATCATTGGTTGATCGAACCTCCACAATTATATCGTTTATACTATTTCTTCCATTTCACTTATCACTTTCGTATTTGTGCATTTTGTTTGATTGACTTATTTATTCCCAACTTGCTTGAATTGAATCAATTTTTCGAAAAAGTTTTGAAAATCAATTCACCCCTCTTTTGATTAGTTATTTTTAGGCTATCAAATCTATGTGCATAAACTATTTATATGCATAATTTATAAATACATATAATATCAGAATTTTTATTTGCTTAAATATAAGAAAATAATATTGACAAAGTATAATAAATAGATGTAGATAGCATGTTGTACCTTCACCCAACAAAAAATGGGGTAGTCATCCGAATACTACAACAGATCCTGAGCTTAATTTGTTGCAAACATGTTTTCAAAATGTAACACCAATGTGAACACATGATCATTAAATAAATTGGTGACAGCACACTTCATGCATATCTTGAGCATTGAAACCACCCTATAATATACATATATGTTAGTTTAATGTGATACAACCAATCATTTATGAACTCTACACATATATATTTCATAGAAAAGTCGATGTGCCTAATGTACTATTTACAACCTTTCATTGGATTTGGAACAGTTTGTATCACAAGATATCATGACATGATCATAAATATGCATTAACTGCATTCTATTTTTAATCACACATCTGAATCACCAGACACCATACCAACGTCGGTCAAAAAAACGAAAAAATAAAAAAATTGTCTATACAATTGGTCCATGTCAATAGGCTCAAGTAGGGGGGTGGCAATGTGTTCGCGTGAAACCTGCAAGCGTACGTAATCGTTGTACAAGTAATAAAATTTGTGAGTTAAAAGTATTGTTCTCACGAGGAATAATGTTTAATTTGTAGTTCAATAGCTACTATTAAATTCGAAGTGTGGTGATATCAAAAGAGATGGTTTATATGTAATCTATATTAATCATAAACCTAACAAAACTAATAAAGTATTTATTTGATATGTAAATGTTCGTATTGGAATTGTGAATCCTCCTATTGCCATTTAATTTAATTCAATCCTTAATTCGTAATTTAGTAAATTCATGCATTCAAGAAAATCGATAATTCGCTGTTATTCAATATTTTTTTCCAAAATATATTAAACATTTGTTTAACACTACTTGATCATATTCATAGTTTGAATTCATATGAAAAACATGTATTGATTAACAAGATTTATCACACATGATTGCACATGCTATAGATATTATTCCTAATACCTATTTTCCATGTGTTGATTCTATCGTGTTCTAGACTTATTGTGAGTATTTCTACACTACAACAAGTAACTTACTATATAATTGATGATCAATCAAATAGTTCAATGGAAATGCAAAACCAATCAAGAAAAATCAAGAATTACTAAACTAATTGTCTTAAAT
Organism: Fraxinus cuspidata; assembly: GCA_903798385.1. NCBI lineage: Eukaryota > Viridiplantae > Streptophyta > Magnoliopsida > Lamiales > Oleaceae > Fraxinus > Fraxinus cuspidata. The sequence continues at coordinate 9,481 of CAIGRP010004187.1, forward strand.
TAAATTAAATAAATAATAGGGTTCATCATTCATCCAATACAATGAAAAACGTAGTCTAACATTCTTATAATTAAATTACACAAGAATAATTGGAAAAAATCACCCAAAAATAAGAAAGATGGAAGAAGTAGGAGAAATCCTTGTTTTTGGCTATGAATATTCTAAATCTTTGTATGATTCGCCTTGAATTGATGTATAAACTTGTTCTTAGCTTCCAAAATATGTAGAATATGATGAAATTTAGGTCGAATGGAGGTCTCACTCCCGTTCTGGTCGAGTTTGATATTTAAAGGATGTCAAAAGATTGCATTGAATTGTTACCAAAACAAAAATAAGGAAAGTGGTATTTTTTCCCGTTTAGCCTTGAGGCACGCACCTTGGGAGTTTGGACAGCCTCACTTGAGGCTATCATGGTCTGGGGCGCGTGCCTCGCCTAATTTCGAATAGGTGAATAGTTCTCAATATTTTTATCATAACTTTCTCCCTCGATATCCGATTGAGATGATTTAAAGTGCATTGTAAGGCTAACTTGGAGAGATACAAAACTTCTCGAAATATAATTTTTCCAATTCAAACATTTTCTATGCCAAAAATGGGTCTCAAACTGAGACTGAAAATCCGTAGCATAACCTTTTCAGCTGTAAGTTGATATGTGATAGTACTTGGAATATATTTGATCCATTTAACTTCTTTCCTCATCCAATTGATGCCTAACACTCTCAAATCTTCATCGTAAGGTTTGGCGTAACTTTTGAGTATTTACATTTTAGTCTCCGAACTTGTATTTGATACAATTGACCCCCTTTCCGCTATCCTTGCATTATTTTCTCAAAATCTTCATCAAATATTGAGTTTTACCTATAAAATGAAATATAACACAAGTTAGGTAATTAGTCTCCGAACTTGGATTTGATACAATTGACCCCCTTTCCGCTATCCTTGCATGATTTTCGCAAAATCGTCAGCAAATATTGAGTTTTACCTATAAGATGAAATATAACACAAGTTAGGTAGTATTTTATCCAAAAAATAGTAAAATATCATCATTTAGGACCTCAAATAAGTGTAGAAACTACACTTATCACAACCCCAAACTTGATTCTTTATTTGTCCTCAAACAAAATTGAAACCTAACAAACACATAAACACACAATGCTAAATTCCTAATTGGTAGCCAGTTAATCAAGTAAAGCAAAAAATTTTAGTTAGCAAACCTAGCTTCTTATCTCAGGATTGAAATCATAATATCAGATCTATGCACAACTTCAAAATCACAATACAAAAATTAAAATCTACTTTTCCAATATACATTTGATATGTGTGTGAAGAATTAAATATAATATTATGAATTTATGAGTTGTTTCAATTTTCGATCCCCAATGGTTAAATATATTCTTTCATCACTCGCAAGATTCACACACCCGAAAACTGATTATTTTCGCTCTTTACAAGTGTGTGAACTAAGGTTGAATTTTATACTATCATCACCTCTATAGTTTAGGTAAATCTCACTAATTGCAAGTCAATATGTCAATAAATAAGGATTTTCCATTAATTTTGATTACTTCCATCTTTAGGACTTAATTAGGCTAAAAATCTCTTATCAAAAGTAAAATTTTCATAAACAAGTGTTTGGGACATAATTAAGGTATTTTGTGCATCTTCTGTATATGCTCCTGCTTTTTTTCTACATTTGTTTCTCAATTTTTTTCTTTATTTGTGGCATTTTCTCCCTTAAACTTTCTAAATGACCCATGTAACGAGTTTTAGGCCGATGACTCCCAAGTCAGTTGACTTTAGGGCAACATATTTTAACACCTTTACATGCTTAATAATACGAGTCATAAATGCTACAAAGAGAAATTTTCAATTAAATTATGTGTTTTATGCCTTGATTAGTGCAATGTCCATCATTAAATACCTATACAAGTAAAACGACCTATAACTTGAGATTTTCACCCAATTGCATCGTATTGACCTTAGACAATTCAAACAAGATTTTTAATTTCACACATGAAATTCCTATTTATCTCAATATCTCAACATTTTCCTACAACAGTAAAATTCCCAAACTATTATAAATTTGGTCTAAAGATGTAAAATTTAGTGGTATTGAATTTAGCATCTATGGTTCACTATTTCAACTTATCCAATTATGAAATTAACTCATTCCTACACAATGATTAACTTAATTCATGTGCTCAATATGTATCAAATTTCACATGAAAAAAACAAAAAATAATCTAAATATACAACTTATTCACCATTCATAGATCAATTAACGATTTAATATATTTTTAATTGCCATCAGGCTAACTAACTCACACAAGCACAAAAAAAGAAAATATTTTTTAAATTTTTCAATTTTTTTTATATATCTAAAGCAATAAAAGCACACAATACAAATACATAAGAATGACAAACACACAAAAAAAAATGAAAAAAAAAAGTCATATTTTCCACCCTCAAACTTAAACTAGACATTGTCCTTAATGTCTTAACTCTTAAATCCGCATAAAAAAGGGCGTGAAAGAAAATGAAGAAAAGACTCTACTGATATGACTTATAATCCAATGGCTTGCTTTCTCATTGCTCATGTTGGCTCATTGGTCAATATTAGTTTATATGTTCTGCAATGTCATGTTCCTGCACAATGTGATCAAATGAAACATTAAGGCTAAAAAAATTGGAACAAATGTTACTTAACTCTAACATCTAATAAAACAACTAACATATCGAAGACGTAAAGGAAATGGGGTACGGATGATGAGTCCCTAAAATTTAATAATTAAAAAAAAACTAATCTAAATTATCATATTACTAGAAATCATAATAAATAAAAGGGAAGAAAAATTGGGTTGTCTCTCAATAAGCGCTTTGTTTAAAGTCCTTAGCCTGACTTTGTTGTTTCAGCAACATGGAATTCTAAAAAACGCTTTTAATGCCTTGCTCAGTTTGCTTTTTCCGACTTTGCTCGACTCTTCATTGCTTCTACAAATTTTAACACTGCCCTCTCCAATATGATATGATATGCCTATCTCTTCCAATTTGAATTCAACTACGTAGACTTCTTCCTTCTCTTCGGGCTTAATTACAAATTCAATGATAGGACAATAAATGAAATCGACAGAACGTGGGTTAATGTCTTTTTCATTAATTGCCTCCTCTTTATTTTGTTCTTTTGTAATTGATCTTTCATCATCTTTATTCTCGTCTTCCATAATTGATATCTCCTCGGGTTGAATGGTCGGTTCACAATCTGAATCCATGGGCAATATAAACTCTTTTTTTTTTCAAACTTTTCTAGCTGATTGATCACCACCTTCTAAATTCATACCAGAATGGGCCATCTCCCATACATAGTTTGTTTTTATCCAANCCCCCCCCCCCCCCCCCCCTATATATATACACACACACACACACACACACACACATACATATATATCTTCTTCCACATAGTCCATGTCGAGATTATTTATTGTAAAAATCTTTTCTACTATGCCAGTGTCAGAATCTTAGATGCACTGCTGAATGGCATCTGGTTAGAATATTAAATAAGAGAGATCAGGGTGGGTAGCCAAAATCAACAAAAAATAACAAAAATAAAAATAAAAATCAAATTTAATATAAACTAATAAACTAAAATTAAATCCGTTATTCTCCGGTAGCGATGCCAAAAACTTGTTCGCGTGAAACCCGTAAACATACGTGATCGTTGTACAAGTAATAAGATTTGTGAGTTAAGAGTATCGTTCTCACGAGAAATAAGGTCTAATTTGTAGTTCAATAGCTACTATTAAATTCGAAGTGTGGTGATATCAAAATAGATGGTTTATATGTAATTTATATTAATCCTAAACTAACAAAACTAATAAAGTAATTATTTAATATATAAATGTTTGTATTGGAATTGTGAATCCCCCTATTGCCATTTAATTCAATTCTTAATTCGTAATATAGTAAATTCATGCATTCAAGATAATCGATAATTCATTGTTATTCAATATTCTTTTCCAAAATATATTAAACATATGTTTAACACGACCCGATCCTATTCTTAGTTCGAATTCATATGAAAAACATGCATTGATTCACATGATTTATCACACATGATTGCACATGCCATATGTATTATTCATAGTACCTATTGCCCATGTGTTGGTTTTACCGCGCTCTAGACTTATTGTGAGTATTCATACAATACAATAAGCAACTTACTATATAATTGGTGATCAAGCAATCGACTAGTTAAATAAAAATGCAAAACCAATCAAAAAAAAATCAAGAGATACTAAACTAATTAACTTGAAATAAAGTGAATAAACAATAGGGTTCATCATTCATCTAATACAATGAAAACGTAGTCTAACATTCTTATAATTAAATTACACAAGGATAATTGAGAAAATATCACTCGAAAGTAAGAAAGATGGAACAAGTAGGAGAAATCCACGTTCTTGACTCAAATCTTAAAACCGGGCTATGAATTTTCAAAATCCTCGTATGATTCGCATTGAATTGACGTATAGACTTGTTCTTGGCCTCCAAAATATGTAGAATATGATGAAATTTAGGTCGAATGGAGGAAAAAAATTGCATTGAATTGTTACCAAAACAAAAATAAAGAAAGTGTGATTTTTTCCCGTTTAGCCTTGAGGCTCGTGCCTAGTGCAACCTAAGGCGTGCGCCTTGGGAGTTTGGGCAGCCTCAAGCGAGGTTTCCATGGTCTGGGCCGCATGCCTCTCATGCAGCGCCTCACCTAATTTTCGATAGTTGAACAGTTCTCAATATTTTTATTATAACATTGAAGTTATTCAAAGTGCATGTAAAGATAACTCAGAAATATACAAAACTTCTAGAAGTATAATGTTTCAAATTCGAACATTTCCTATGCCAAAAATGGGTCTCAAATTGAGACTGAAAATTCGTAGCATAACTTTTTAGGCCTGAAGTTGATAGGTAATAGTACTTGGACTATATTTCATCCTTATAGCTTCATTCCTCATCCAATTGATGCCTAAAACTCTTAAATTTTCATCGTGAGATTTGACGTAACTTTTGAGTATTTGCATTTTAGTCTCCAAACTTGTATTTGATACAATTGAGCCCCTTTTTCGCTATCTTTGCATTCTTTTCTTCAATTCTTCATCAAACATAGAGTTTTACCTACAAAATGAAATATAACACAAGTTAGGTAGTATTTTATCCAAAGAACAGTAAATTATCATCATTTAAGAACTCGAATAAGTGTAGAAACTACACTTATCACGATGGGCCAAATAGATCCAGCTCATGCTGCCTTGACTAGGCTTGTTGAACAATGGGGCAGGCTTGCGAGCTTTCTGATTTTCCTTTTAGACTCAATTTAAAGAAAAATGCAGAAAAAAATCAAACTGGAATAAAAAAATAAGGAAATTTTATATAATAATATGAGAATATGAAAAATAAGCTGGTTCGTGGGCCAACTGGTGACGCCAATAACTTTACTTGTCGAATCTATCCGTAAACTTGTATTGGAACGAGTTGAGTCGCCCTCATGAACTGGCTCTCTGAGTTGGCAAGTGCCATCCGGCATGGGGCCATTACCACCCCTAGGCTCAAGTATGGTAAGAGGATCGCCCATGGCCAACCAAGTTCGTGGAATATTTAACCACTAATAATAAGGGTTGGTAACTTTATTCCTACAAAAATAGGATATATAAGTGGAATACAATTTACACACTAGTAGGTGTTTTCACTTCACTTTTTCTGCCTCTGTGTGTGTGTAATAGGACCTCTGGCAGGAGCAGGACCCCCACAACTCAGTGGGTGGGAATTGGCATCATTCCTTACCAACAAACAAGGCATTATTTCAAGTTGCAAAACACTGTGTTACAAAAAAGAATATATATATATATATATATATATATATATATATATAGAATCTTTCATTGCTTTTTCTTCACACGTTACTCCTATAGAAATAGAAAACAATTTTTTTTTTAATGGTGGTTGATGAAATGATCCCCTCCCCCAACCCCACCCCACCCCACCCTCTTTTTGTCCATTTAGATCCCTTAAAGGAAGCCTTTTTTCTAGCCATGGGGGAATATTTTTACAGGCCCATTGAGAGATGGAGAGAGAGGGAGTTGATGGGATAGCAATGATATAAATATTATTCCACAGACATATTCACTTGCTTTTTTGAGTCTTTTGACCATACAAATATGGGTAGTAGGACAAGGGAATTGCTGCATGAGTACGCGTTAAGGACAGGATATCGTTCAATTTTTCGTCAAATAGTCAATTGAAAAAATGAAGAACCTAAGTTAAGAATAGATAGAAATACCTCTAAAAGAAATGATCAGGTGTCTTTCAAGTGACTATTTGATGAAAATTTGAATTTTTTTTTTTTTTTGTCTATTTGTCCTTATATGCACCAAAAAGATAATTTGGGGGACCTAAATACAACAAAAAAGTGATGGCGATCCAAGTGAGACAATTGGTAATGTTTAGGGACTGTGGGTGAAAATTTCCCAATTAGTATTCATATCATAATTCTAATATTCAAAAATAATAAAATATTGAAAACTAAAGATTTAAATAATTTAATATTCATGTATTAGTCAATCTAAAATACTTCAATTCATATAATAATTTATCTGGTGCTTCATATTTTAGTTAAATGATAGTTATGTCCCCAACTTTTTCTCCCTACATTTCTTATCTTCACTATTAATTAGTATATCTTGTTTTTTTATAACGATTTCTATCCAAATATCATATTCACATACTTTGAAATGAGGGACAAAGATCTTGTTTGACTTTTGTATTAGTTATCTCTTGCTTGTTTAAAAATATGAGGAAAAAAATCAGTCTTTCTATGAGTTTCTAATGATTTTTTTTTTTTTTTATGGAAGTCGTCATCAATGATAAAATGGACTCGTTATTAGAAATTCGAGGATAAGAATGAAGCAAAAAAGTTAGAGACATAAGTACGACAATGAATAAAAATCGAGGATCATCATTGCAATTAAAAAAAAGGTCGCAAACAAAAACTTTGGTGTGTGTATATAATTACCCTTTCTCTATCTTTGATTTTCTTAATTATAGCTATTCCCTTAATTCGAAATATTACTTTTTATGTAAATACGATTTAAAATTGTTAAACTTTCCCCAAACAATTTAAAACTAGATATTATTTGTTGTAAATAAATAATGCTTTATACTATTAAATATCAGTTTCCATATATGTTATAAATTTAATATTTTAAAAGTGAATTTAAATGAAATATAACTGAAAAATAGTTTTTGCATAATTTCTTTACATAAATTCAACATAATATTCTTTCGGGCCATTTAAATTTTTTGTCTTTATTTGATAGTATTTGTTTTATCACATGTGTAGACCAACAAGTACAATTTATTTAAATGTTTTATAGAACATATAAATACTTTTTTATCAGAATAATTTTGGAGGCTCGCATTGGTTTCTTACTCTTTAATAATTTGATATATTCTCTAAAAAATCTTTGTGCTCGCAAAAATATCAAATTATTACGGAGAATTTCAGTTTCGATTTTATAACAATTTCTTTATAATTATCATATAAAGAAGGTGGGGATTTTGAATTTCTAATAATCGAACGCAACGTCAATTCAATTCTAATAATAGAGAAATTGAAAGAATGAAGAACTTAAGTTATGAATACATAGAAATACCTCTGAAAGAATTGGTCACATGTCTTTCAAGCGAGTATTTGATGAAAAATTGAACAATTTTTGTCTACTTGTCCATACATGAACTAAAAAGGATACGTTAGGGGGACCTAAAAACAACAAAAAATGAATGGCGATCCAAGTATCAAAAATAATAAAATATTGAAAAATTGTTTTAAATGTTAAAAAGATTTTAATGCTTTAATATTCAAATATCATTTTAGATTAATTAATAACTTCTTGTAATTTATTAGTCCTTTTCACAATGGGTAATTATATTCCCACAACAGTTTTATCTGATGCTTCATGTATTGGTTGCTATGAAAGTTATGTCCCCAACTTTTCTCGCTACATTTCTTATCTTTAATATTGATTAGTATACCTTGATAACAATTTCTGCCCAAATATTTTATTAACATACTTTAAAATGTAAGACAGAGACTTTTATATTTGCCGTTTTTTGTTTTTTTAAAAATATGATGGACAAATAAGTTCTTTTATGCCCTCTCAATGGATTTTTTTGGATGGAAGACGTCATCAATGACAGGACGGACTTGTTATTAATCGAGGATAAGAACAAAAAGGTTAGAGACATAAGTAAGATAATGAATAAAAATTGAGGACCTTCATTGCAATTAAAATAGAAGGTAGCAAACAAAAACTTTGGTGTGTATATAATTACCCTTCAAGATCTTAGATTTTCTTACTTAATTACAGCTATGTCCTTAATTTGAAATATTACTTTAAGTAAATACAATTTAAAACTAGATATTATTAATTTTTGTGTAAATAAATAGTATTTTAAACTATTAAATATCAGATTCCATATAATTTTAATATTTTAAAAGTGAATTTAAATGAAATATAAGTGAAAAATAGTTTTTGCATAATTTCTTTACAAAAATTCAACATAATATTCTCTTCGGCTATTTAACATTTGTTTTCTTATTTAATTGTATTTGTTTTATCGCATATGTACACCAACAAGTACAATTTACTTAAATATGTATAGAACATATAATTTTTTTTTTATCATAATAATTTTAGAGGCTCGCGTTGGTTTTTGAATCTTTAATAATTTGTTATATACTCTATAAATCCTTTTTACCGGCAAAAATATCAAATTATTACGGCGAATTTCCAGTTCCAATTTTATAACGAGTTTCTTTATAATTATCATATACAGAAGGCGGGGATTTTGAATTTTTAATAATTGAAGACAACATCAATTCAACTCTAATAATAGAGAAATTGATGATAATTAATTATTATGCTGGAGAGACATGACCAAAAGTTATTCTTTTTGCCTTTGCTTCTTTCCAACATCAATCAATGAGCTTAACAAATCTCTAAATTACCCAATTGCATGCTTGCTAATCTTCCAGAAGCTTAAATAATTTACTTTTTTGGCTATTCTCTCCCAACTTATTAGTTACGATAACAGAACACAATTAAAATAAAGAACGATCTTAACTCTTTCTATTTTAGTTGTATTTGGTTGGTCATGAACATCAAATATTGCTTGCATAGGCGACGAATTCTCTCCGAAACACTCCAATACTTAAAAAAGAGTAATGCTATCGAGCATGAATCAATTGTATTTTATATCAATTTAGGTGTCAATTAATGATAAGATCAGCTATACATTACATATATCATTTTATTTAATTGAATTTATCGTGTCTTGACACCTAAACTGGAGTTAAATATTATTGTTGCTAGATGACATTGCTTTATTTAAAATGTTGTAAAGAGAGAAAATTAAACTATGAATATGTTTAAGAGCATATTTGATGGGAAATTTGAATGTCTATACTTATCCATATTTAGCGACTACTCATTATGACAATAGAAATATTTGAATTAGTAGAATATTCATTTTATTGCCTTATATCCATTGATTAAAATTTTATGCTATTCACCATAGATTTTTGTTCGTTATCTTGTTTAATTCTCTATAATTTAAAGTATTAAAGCAATGTTTTGTAGGAAGCATATTTTTGATTGAACTAGACATCTAATTAGTACCAATTTATCAAACAAATCTTACTATAGCGATTTTCTCTTTTGCAAAAAGTGAGAAATGGCAAACTTTTCTCACAGTTACATAGGAAGTGGGAGATGTGATGTCATGTTTAGTTTAGCTTATAAGTAATTTATACTTATTTATAAGTAATTTTCTTTAATCACTCTTGATCAACAAAAAAAAAAACATCTACTTACCCTCAAACTTACATTCATACTTGAAATTAGGGGTGGGAAAGGTACAATTGAATTCGAATAAGAATTATACTCACAATTTTAGACAGAATAAAACAATTCCATGTACAACAATGTCGAATAGAATAAAAAATGACGGTTTCTAATATGGTACGCTTCCTTTTATCTTCACAAAAAAAAAGTACAAGGTAAGCTATTATGTAAATATTCTTACTTCACTTTCAAACGATAAAATGAATTATCACTTTGAATTGTGTAAGTAAAACTAAGAACCAGACCACAAACTTTTGGTTCTCAGTTTGAAATCAGTTAAATTTTAAGTAAAACTAAACTGAATTGGCTAGTTTTGGTTCTATATGAATTATTAAGTTCACTAAAATTTGATATAAGGATGCCTACCTTAATTTAAGTTAGTTTATGGTAAAAATATCTCAAGTACTTGTAAGAAAAAAAAGAAATTAAGCTTGACCAACAACAGCTAAACCCTCCCTATCCCATAATCGTGTGAGGGATTCGTGAGAGGCGCAACAAGATTTTGGTAAAAGTTTTAGTAAATTTTAATAAAAGCCGAGCAAATGCGTGATTGAAAAATTAATAAAAAGTGGTAAATTTCATAAAATCTGTGGTAAAAATTAATTATTGACTTTGATATCAATTTTTTTTTTTTAAACACTTGGTGGGTAAAAAAGGGCAAATTCCAAATGCACATATTTTTGCTTGATATTCATATCAGAAGTATCCCATCAATGCCCCTTTTAGTAATTTTCTCGTACCAGAATTTAAGCTGTTACAAGAAATAGAGAGAGTGGCATTCCCCACAGAAAAAAAGTAGTGGGGAAAAAGTTCTTTTTGTATCCAATGCCATGATGGTGATAGTGATGATGATGATGCTTACAATCAATCTTTTTACAACACCCAATTCCCTTCTCTCTCTATATCTCTCTGTTTTTCTCTCTAAAAAAAATATGATAAATCTTTGTGTTCTAATACTCTCTGTAATGGAAATCAATTACAGTGACAGCCAATGAAAGGCAAATCCATTGAGAGAGGCGAATGGCGATGGAGAAGAAGTGTGGGTGTTGGGCTATTTTAAGACGCAGTGTTAGTGGCACCCGTAAATCCTCTGATTCAAGAAATTCTGCAAACTCAATCCCTAAAAGTAGTCTTGTTTATGATGCAGGTACATTTATTGCTATGATCTTTCACCTTTTATTGATTAATTCAGTTTTTTATCTATGAATTTCTGAACCTAATTGTGTGACATATGCATAGGCAGAATTGTGAAGTTTTTAATCAGAAATTACCTTGAATTTGAGTACCTACTGTACAGTTTCTGTCAAGTTTTCTATTTTTCAAAATCTTGAATTGATCAGAGCAATTGGTTGCAGTTTTGCACTGAGTCCTGTTATTAGCTTACTTTTTTTTTTCTTTCCACACAATATGCTTAAACATGTTTGATTTGAATAAGCACCTTAAATGATATCTTGACTTCCCCAGTAAATATGTTCTTGATCTCCTATTATACTGCTCATTTATGCTCTCAACTGCGGATTAAAGTTCGGTGCAATTTTTTTTTTATTATATGGATATATGGGGGTTGATGTCTTTGTATTAGGTTGCTCTATTTTCCTTTTCACTAAATAAATTAGGTTGAGAGGACTGTAATTTGTGTGGTTTGAGAGGTAAAAGACTGGTGTAAGATCTCCATTGTAAAATTCTAGTGATTGAAGCAGTGAGTTGAAGTAGCCCTCACGTTTAGAGTAAACTACTATAAACTTCGATGTTTCTGTGTGTGCAATCATTGTTGCTTGTGGGTTTGAGATTAGGCTTAATCCATAACATTTGGTTCTGTTAATACAGTTACAGAGACACGGTACCTCAATGCCAGCAACCGGGGAATGTGTGCTCCAGATGAAGCACGAAGCTCATCTGATGATCCCAAATCCAATCCACTACCAGCTGAAAAAGAAGCACCCCGCCAACTGCTGCAATTTACTTTCCAGGAGCTAAAGTCAGCAACTGGAAATTTTAGACCGGATAGCATTCTTGGCGAGGGCGGATTTGGATTCGTCTTCAAAGGATGGATTGAGGAGAATGGTACAGCACCTGCGAAACCTGGGTCAGGGACTACAGTTGCAGTCAAGAGTTTGAAGCCAGATGGTGTTCAAGGCCATAGAGAATGGGTGGTTAGTAGATTATGTGTTCGTGGTTAGTAAAAGAATGTTGAACTGAAGGTTGGAGGTCATAAATGGCATATCCTACAACTAATGTATTTCCCCAATGCAGGCTGAAGTGGACTTTCTTGGACAACTTCATCACCCTAATCTGGTTAAGCTAATTGGATATTGCATTGAAGATGACCAAAGGCTACTGGTTTACGAATTTATGACCCGTGGAAGCCTAGAAAATCATCTTTTCAGAAGTGAGTGAAAACATATATTCTATTGATTTGAAAATAACTTTCTAGCAGGAATTTTACTTTCTTTTTCTCATCTCAGAGAATATATCCCATACAAAAATTATACTGAAAAGAATTTAACTGAATGACTTAAGATGCAGCATTTTTTTCTTTTTATTTGGACATTGTACACCTAGTGACAATTTTCCCTAATCTGAAACAACCATTGGATAACAACAAATCACAAATGTAAAGTACTAGGTACTGAATTCATTGTTTAGTTGGATGACTTGTGTTACTTGGTGACTTACTGAAGCCTAAATTTTGAAGCAGTGAACTACAATGCATTAATCATTGAACATGTACAAGTAAGAATATCCAATCATGATCAAGTGATGATTATATATACATTGTAAAATATATCTCCACTAGTATTAATTTCCTGGGTTAGAAATAAAACATCCTGTAGTCTTGATATGCTTAGTTCACTGTTGCGATTAGTTTAACTGAACAAGTACTGATGTTGTTAAAAATATTGAAGGGACCATACCTCTTCCCTGGTCCAACAGGATAAAAATTGCACTTGGAGCGGCCAAAGGATTAGCCTTTCTTCATGGAGGAACCGAACCTGTCATTTACAGAGATTTCAAGACGTCAAACATTTTGCTTGATACGGTATGTGATTGAAGTAAATGTCAAATGATACTGTTTAATGTGTTGTGACTGCTTAACATAATCCATATAATTTCCAGGAATACAATGCAAAGCTTTCAGATTTCGGTTTGGCAAAAGCTGGTCCTCAAGGTGACAAAACACATGTTTCGACCAGAGTTGTCGGGACGTATGGCTATGCTGCTCCAGAATACGTAATGACAGGTATATAACCATTACTCTAATCAATCCTAGAAATGTAAGGCAATGTTCAGTTTATTTGAGGTATAATAAGCATTATTAATGTCATTATCTTTGAGGTGATTTCAAAATTTTTTAAACACGAAAATTATATTCGCAGTGACATAATATTTAGGGAAATTGCACCACTGGTCCCCAACATATTGCCCTATTAGCAAGTTGGTCCTGAACATCTAAAATAAGCAAGTTGCTCTCCAACATTTCTTTTAGTTGCATAATCAGTTCTCAATGCCTACTATCTGTTAAATCACATTTCTCATAATTTTAAATCATAAACTCTATAGGTTGAGAATGAATCCTAAATTAATAGCAGGCTAACTTGTTTAAATAGTTTTTATAATTACTACACAAGATTTAATGTCTGGCAGAAAATCAATACTTGGTTTTAAATTGTGTTTTTTTCAGGACACTTGACCTCAAAAAGTGATGTTTATAGCTTTGGTGTTGTGCTATTGGAAATTTTAACCGGTAGGAGATCGATGGACAAAAAACGCCCGAGTGGAGAACAAAATCTTGTCATGTGGGCTCGTCCATATTTATCAGAGAAGCGAAAGGTGTTTCAACTAGTTGATCCACGACTGGAATTAAATTACTCGATCAAAGGGGTACAGAAGATTTCTCAGCTAGCTTATAATTGCCTAACCCGGGATCCTAAATCCCGTCCTTCTATGGATGAAGTTGTAAAGGTTCTAACACCACTCCAAGACCTAAATGATCTTGCTATTCTATCTTACCACTCTCGGTTTTCTCAAGCCGGTAGGCGCAAGAAGAAACCAGACGGAATGCATCAACTCAATAGCTACCAATCGAAGAGTAGAAGAGATTCTCCATTAAAATCTGGTAAACAGAATTACAAATAAAATTGGAAGTTCCTTTGCCTAACCTTGCTCGGCTTAAAACTGTCCAATGGATGTCGCCTCTATAGATTTTGCATTTCATTAGTATAATAGTAGTAGCTGTTTATGGTGTTAGTTTTCTGAGTGTTTGAAGTTTGGAATGCGAGTACCATATAATATGGAAGCTAGTATGAGTTAAGGTTTATTTTCTATCCATTCTAACAATTAATGTGTAACATTTTGTGGATTGTCTGTTTCATGCCTGAAAATATTACTGCAATCAGAATGCTTGTTTTCTGATATTGTAGATATGAGTGTCATGTAATTTTTTCCAGAATGAATTTCGATGTGTAGATTATATTTGGGACAAAAGATTCTGTTCTTCTTTTAGTCCAAACGATGTCAACAGTACTTCAGTGCTTAAAGCATTTAGAGAATGCTGATATGTTGGATTAGATGGGATCATTGTCTTGTCCCGAACATGCCGTTGTATTCTTTGATTGAAAATTTTGGTTGTGTATTAGTTGCTATCAGATTTAGATGCAAGACCATGCATAAAGTAGGGCACTTTGTTCTCTATAAATTTAAGATCAACTACATGAATTCTTTTATGTATATTCAATTTGGTGGGTGTTTGGTAGGGATTAAAATTAGTTTTTTAGTAGATTGTGATAGAGTTTTTTGAAATGTGTGGTTGAAAAGTCGTGGGACCATGAAAAATGTGGTTAATATTGATTGTTTGACTTTGACTTGGATTAAAATCTGATTTTAATCAGAAACAAACAGGCCTTTGATTATCTAAAGCAAGTGTGCACTTAGCAACTACATTGACTATCGGTTTTATTGTACCTATGTCTTTTGACTTGTTCCACTGAAATCATGTTATTCTTTTGAACTGAAGCCTCACAAAATATGTTCCAACAATTAACAGATCTTTTCGTTAAGACTTTCTGGCCTCATCCATGTGGTGTCCAAGGAAAGGCCGGTCGTGTTACCATCATAATCATCATCTACATAAGAGTGTGTGTATTCATGCCTCATAGCTTGAAGAAAACTCGCCATCTAGATGAGGAAGGTAAAACATTAAAACTCGAGTATGAGGTACATCGGAGGTGTCACAATAACAAGTGAATGAGGTTTTGTGTGTGTGTGTGTGTGTGTACTGGGCCCTTATTGCTTGTGATCTTTTAATTGTACTATATGTACTATCTCAGTGAAAAATGTTCTTAACAAGAAGCGATGGAACCCATTGGGACGGGGTTCAAGTGCTCTCTTTGTTGTATGTACAAGTTAGAATTTCATTCTATAATATTTGATTGGATAATTTGGTAGTAGGGCCCGCTATTCTCAACTAAGGAAGGAATGGAGTAAGGGCATTATATTTCGTTAGATTTTTTTTTTTTTGGGTACAAATTATGAATTTATTTGAGTTGAATTAGCTCTGAAAGAGATTTTCTTGTACATATTCTGACAGTTCTATGACATAATTATAACGCATTAGGACTATGTCACAACTAACTAGAGTACATATAATTTCATAGTGCTCATACGATTTTCCTCCACTTTCTAAAGTTGCTCAAGATGTAGATTCTAACCAATATTTTTGTTATTTAAGCAGACATTTTTGTTTACACTATGTCCACCGCTATTCAAGTAGAGGCTTCTAGTTCATTCTAAGGAGGGATGCTCTGTTACTTGTGTATTTTTACATCCTACTTCGACAAATCCCATAATCTTATTCATCTCTAGCGCAAGAATGCATTCTTTAGAAGGTGATTGCTTCTAGGCAAACCTTGTGGTCATCTATGCACTCCTACCTCATTTACCATTGAACATTCATTTAGGGACCTTAACTAGTGATTAGAAGTATTCACCTCTTAACAATTGGATTGGACCTGACAATAGACGTTTATAGTGAGTTGGAGCCTGTTGGTAAGAAATTATCAAGAAAAATTGAAATTTGAAAAAGAAATACTACATCCGTCCTATAAATATAGATTTGTTTGTAGTGGAAATTACATATAACCAAAGTTTTGAACTTTCCAATTCAAAATTAAGATTTACAAGTTTTTTTTTTTTTAAAATTGGATAATTGAAAATTTTAATATTAATAATAATATTATAAATTAATTTATATATTCATACAGTAACCCATTCAAACCCCAAAATCATCTCCTCTTTCTTCCTCTCCCTCTCCCTCTCCCTCTCCCGTCTCTCTCTACCCTATCACTCATGCATGAATCGTCGTCGCCACCGGAGACTACCCTATTTACCGTGACTCCGTCGACCCCGTTAGAAACACAAATCTCCCATTTAATGTCCTCTTTCAACGTGCTGTGGTGTGACAATTTGTTATCTGTGGTGCGTCGATCTGTGGTGTGTGCGGTGGTGCGTGGTTTGTGGTGGTGCGTGCAACAGTGATCTGTGTATGTGGATATATGCAGTGGTGATTGTGATGTGATGCTAGTAGTGGTGGTGGAGGTGGTGCTGCGAGGATATGTACGTTTTAGATTAGTTTTTTCCTCCAACCTACTTAGTCGGAGTTTTGGGGGTGTACGATGATGGTGGTGGTTTTTGTAGTGGTGGTGCTAGTGGGTAGAGGGTGGGGGTACAACGATGATGGTTTTGAAGTTTTGGGTTGTTTCTTTCTCCTATCTGCTTGGTCGGGGTTTTGGGATGTGCGATGGTAGTACAATTAGTAATAGTAGTGCTACAGGTGGTTGGTGGATCTGTTGTGAGGTGTAGATCGCACCTCTATTGGCCTAGATGGCGGCTGCAGCAGCGTAGATCACGGTGGTGGTGGTGATTTTTTTTTGTTGGATGGGTGGTGGTGTTGGTGGTCTTGTGGTTTTAGTGGTGGGTGGGTGGTGGTGATGATATTGACGGTTTGGGATGGTGGTGGTGGTGTTGGCTACGGTATTTGAGAGCAAGGTTTTGCTGTCGTGAGGTGGTGATGATGGTTCTGGAGACGGTGGTTTCGACTACGATACTATTGGTGGTAGTGGTGAGGTAGTGGTCATAAGTGTTGGCGATGTCACAAGTGATTTGGTTGATTGTGACCAATAAATTGGTTGATGTGTGACAAATAAACAATACGTAACTAATGAAATAGATAAATTGTGACCAATAATTTGATAATTGTGACCTAAATATAATTTGTGACCAATTAATTTGATGTTATGCCATGAAATAAATTGTGATTTATAAAATTTGTAATTTGTGACCAATAAATAATATGTGACTATTAATTTGATAAATATGTATTTGTGAAATAATTTATGATCTATAAAATTTTTAATTGTGATCGAAAATTTATTTGTAACCAATTACTAAATTTTATAAAATTACGACCTTATATTTAATTTATAAAATAAATTTCGATTAATTATTTGAGAAATAAAATTTAATAAATATCTAAATTTTAAAATATTAAACATTTTATCATAATTTTGAAATGAGTTATACGTAAACTCTTATTTATGAATTTTTCCATTGTTTCTATTTTCACACGGATTAAGAAAAATTAATTAATATATGTTCGAATTATAAATTTTATTTACATTTTCCCTAATATATCCCTACATTAAATAATGGTAGCTCATACATGTTGATAACAAGACACATTGAATATGAATATATTAAAAAATTAAGACATTAATTATACTCTCTGTAAAGAAAATGGTCTATAATATGGGGACAAATAAAAAATAGAAAAAAAACCTATCTTTATGGGATGAAGGTAGTATGATCTAATTTTAAGTAAAAGAACTTCTTACAAAAATCTTTTTACTTTAAATCCTCTTAGTTGTTATAATTAGTTAATTACCCTCTTCACCTTGTGTCAAAAATTCCCCACTTTTTGACAACATTTCACCAAGATTAACTTTGCAACCAAATCTTATCAGCCTCTCATAATTCATTGTACGTAAAAATACCTACAAAGACGGGGTTCGTTTCTTGTGCTTCAATGACGGTTAAAAATACAAGATCGCGTTATATAAGCAATGCACACGATACATCTTTTCTAGTAGAAAAAATAAAAATAAAAAATCATCGTTAAATATCTCAAGATCAGGGCCGATTCTCATATTTTGAGTGCCATGTAAGAAATCTAAAAGAGCGTCCTTCTACAATTTAATTAAGAAGCATGGATAAAAAAAAAAAAATAAAGCTATATAATAACTCACTGAATATAAAACTACTATCTAGAAAAAATATTACATTTCAATATTTAGATTCATCTTGTGAACGAAATATTAAAGTATAATTGAATTCAAACTTTGTAAAATGAATTATACATTTGCAAAAAATACAATAATAAATTCGCATTTTACAAGTTTAAAATCCTCCTCCTTTTTGTGGAATTGGGACCGGCAAAACATAATTGTAGTCAACATGTTATACGAATTGATATCATTCAAAATTCTGGGAAATGGAATAGGTATTTATAAACAAAATTAAGAGATTTTTCAAAATTTTTTTTATTTCAAAAACAAATTAAATTGCAAGCAGGCTCAACTCACAAGCCTTCCATAATCCATCCTAACCCAGCTTGCCACTTTAATAGTTGTTTGGGGTCCGAACTCGCGCGTTAATTCTGGGGAAAAAAATCATAAACCAGGGATTAAGTATGTACAAATCATTTTTCAGATCAAATGTTCCAATTTTCAAATGTCAGATTATATATATAATGTTAAATTATATTCTTGAAATCAAGTGTGACATTACCTTCTACACACAGACTCCCTAAAATACGAAATCACCTCTCTAAAATACAAAATCAGCTTCAGTTCAATGGAGTTCCTTTATGTTGACAATTATCGGCGGTAGAATCGAGATTTACTGTCACAATTCGAATGTCTTCATATCGTAGATAATTCCGTGGCATACATAAACCCATAATGTGACTCGTAATACATTGTGACCTGTATGAATTCATTTTTACTCTTGACATTATATCTTTAAAAACTGCATAAATGATGTATGTACACGTATGTTTGCTAAATGGATCCCAATTATCGGTGGTTTTGTTGGATTGTAATTGTACTTATACTAAGCTTGTAGATACTGTAATGACCGAGTTCGGTTTGGATCATACGAAGGTAGTTGTTACAATACAACATGTATTGAATCATAATTTGTCACCGGTGAGAATAAGAAGTGACAGTAATGTACTCTGAAGGGTATGGATCGCGACCTTTCGAAATACCCATTAAGTATTGATGTTATAGAAATTGAGTAACAATCTATTAAGATTCCAACTGACTTACAATCTACTAGAGAGTTTTCATTACAGAATGTGGTTTCAGACATATGCGATGCAACTATCGAACCAGCAGGTCACATAATTGAACAGGAAGTTACAGTTGTAACTATCGCTGGTCCTAGAGAAGTAGAGGAAGGAAGGGTCTTTCGTGATAAGAATATTCTCAAATTGAGATTTTCTTTGTTTGCAATACAAAACATGTTCGAGTTTATGGTTGTTCGATCGGACAAGAAGAAGTATGTAGTCAAGTGTTTACATGATGAGTGTACTTGGATGTGTAGATCTTCAAAATGGGGTAAATCAGGTCTATTTAAGATTAGAAAGATTACTAATGGTCACACATGTGGCTCAAACATAATATTGGAAACTCATAGGCAATTATCCAGTACCGTTGTTTCATCTAGTATCAAATATAAGTACACATCATCACATAATATATACACTCCAAATGATATATGTAGTGATATGTTTCATACGTATGGAGTTTCGATAAACTATTCTAAGGTTTGGAGATCTCGAGAGCAAACTTTAAAAATCATTAGGGGTGATCCAATTGAGTCATTTAGCAATAAATCTTGACTCGGTCATATGATTGGAGCTTGATAGTCACAGTAGGTTCAAATATTGCTTCATAGCCCTTAGTGCATCAATTCAAGGTTGGAAGCATTGCAGACCTGTGATTGTGGTGAATGGCACATACTTGAATGGACGCTATGGTGGTACTCTCTTCACAGCATGTAACAGGATGCAAATAATAGCATTTTTATTCTTGTGTTTGGAATTGGGGATAATGAGAACGATAGATCTTGGACATGGTTTCTCGAGAACTTGAAGAAGGCTTATGGTTATAGAGATGGATTGTGTTTTGTATCAGATCACCATATTAGTATCAAGAATGTTATAGAACATGTTTATTCGGGAACCTTTCATGGGATTTGTTCCTATCATTTGCTATAAAATTTGAAGTCATATTACGGTAAATCATGTCACAACATAACGCATGCTTTCAATTCGGCTGTTCATGCATATACATTAGAAGAGTTTGAATATAACATGCACCAGCTTAACATGATGAATGAAAAGATTAGGAGTTACATGGTAATGTACTACTTTCAATTACAATTTCCATAAATTAAAAAAGTGGCCAAAAATGTAATTTATATGATATTCATGAACATGGTTTATGTTCGTAGGAGGATGTTGGACTTGAAAAGTGCTCACGATTTCACATGCCAGCAAATTGGTATTCTACAATGACCTCAAATATAGTAGAATCAGTCAACGCAGTTACAAAAGCAACCAAGAATTACTCTATTGTGTCGTTATTAGAATATTCGAGACAAACTATACAGACCTGGTTTTGTAAACATTGTGAGGATGCATTTTGCACCTTCACGAGGTTGACAACCAATTATGATAAACTTAGGAGGAAAATGAACACGGATTTAGGAACTTGAGGGTAACTTTTTTATTTTGATTAATGAATTATATAACTGTAACTGGAAAATTGTGTTACCTTTGTCCCAAACTAATTTTATGTGACTTGAAATATATATATATATATTTGACTTTACATATGTATGGTTTTTAACGTTAATTGTAGCTATTACCTGTGAACCAGCCCTTGTTTTCAGTCAAAGCTAAATACTCCTCTTTTGTTGTAGATATAGATCAACGTTCATACACAGGCAGGATGTTTCAAGTTGATCTGTTTCCATGTCCATATGCACTGGTTGTGATTGCACATACTAAAATGGATCTTTGTGACTATTGTTCTTATTATTACACAAAAGAGGCATACATGAATGCATACCAAGACTTCATGATTCTAGTTGAAGATCCAACTGAATGGACCACGCTTTTAGAATTGCAACACACAATTTTATTATTTCCTTATCAAAAGAGGAGTTCTGGTAAACCCACTGAAAAGAGTAGAAGGTTATCCAGTGAAGAAAACCAAATGTGGACATTGTAGAAGACATGGTTACAACCGTAGGAGATGCAATAGCTTGGTTCCATTAAGCCAAATTCAATCAAGTACAGACACTCGGGAATAGCAAACAAGTTGATGACACACTTAGACCGTAGACGTAACAATTTCAGATATTCTTTTAGATTTCATGAATTTGTTGTAAGTATCAATTAATATATCATTTTAATGTGCATAAAATATTCAATGAAATAACAATTGTGCATTCAAATTATGTGGACTGTGGAGAGATAATAATGTATAATGTCAACTGTGACCATCAGATTGCAATCTGTGACCTAAACAATTAAATGTGACACGTGCACACTGATTGTGTGGCATATGCACTATGCAATGTACTGTAAAAAAAATTTAGGTTAATATTTGTGGATAATGTGACCCAATGATCTAAATAAATTTTAAATAAAGTCTGTGACTTTTTCAGAATGAGTGTCATGTTTTAGAAATCTGTGTAGGTATCTGTGACCATATGACCACGATCAGTGAAATATTACGTTATTTGTGATCTGATATAACATTATGTGACTTGTTGTATTTGCTGTGACCTGACTAGTGCGTGACTAGTATGATATGTCACCTATTAACAATCATTAATAACATATTACAGAATGTGACCTGAAGATATAAATATAATTATTCAACATATTAAACATTGACCATATGACTACAATCAGTGAACTATTGCGTTATTTGTGCCCTGATATAACATTGTGTGACTTGTAGTATCCACTGTGACTTGTCTAGTGCGTGACTAGTATGAAGTGTGACCTAATGACAATCATGAATAACGTATTACCGTGACCTGTATATATATAGATATAATTATTCAACACATTAAACATTGACCATATGACCACAATTAGTGAACTATTGAGTTATCTGTGACCTTATATAATATTATGTGACCTGTAGATATCCCATATGACTTGCCTAATGCGTAACTAGTATGATATGTGACCTAATGGCAAACATTTATTACAGACTGTGACCTGTATATATAAATATAATTATTCAGCAGATTAAACACTGACAACAATCATTTGACATCTCAACAATATGTGACCAAAACTAGATCATCAAACACATATCTGCCAAATGAAAATGACACCAAAATTTATCGAATACTGATGTAAACAATTGTCCAATGTTCAATGTACAACTAGAACCATTCACAAAAACTACTGCAAAAGAAATAGAAAATAAGCCAACTTTGGAAACTTTACAAAATATGTTCAGCATTTTGAATTAAAAATACATTTCTAGCAATCACTCAATGACAATCTCCTCCCCTTTTTTTATGCTTCCCCGTCTTTGTAGACTTGTATATGCCCCAATGTTTATACAGCCATGATGATATGTCCATCCTAGTTCTCATTGCGTCAAATTTCATCGGCATAGAATCCTTATCGTCATGTAGCAAATACTCAGCATATTTGATTGTGAAGATGCCACAATCATGCTTGAAAAATAACAAATCATAATTTATTAGGTATGGAACGTAATCAACCCATTTTGAAATGAGATAAGTGGTCACAAACTTATCCGTTCTTCTGTTGAGGAAGGCTACTGTCAATCATTAACCTCAAGTTCCATCTTCTCTATCGTAGTCAATATGTTTTTTCCAAAGTCCGACTGAATTCAATAGATAAGGAATAATTTTGACAAATGGTTCAATACCAATACAAACAAGGAAGTCATGGTAGCTCTTCCCAGCAGAGTTGGACATATGCACTCTGTGTGTACTGAATTCAAGGACAGCAAGTATCCAGTGTGCCTTGTTTGTTGGTATAATTGGTATAAAAATAAAGTCCACACTACCCAATGAGAGCATAAAGGCAAACTACCATTTGTAACATCTATCAAACTGGACTCTGACATCAATACAGTAGGATCTTGCTTGAATTTGGAATATATGTTTTTGAGCTTCATCTGAAACCATGAGTTTGTCGTTGTTGCTTTCAATTTGACGTTCTTCCCCTGGCTTGCCAACTAACGAATGTAGTAGAAACACACATCAATGTGCTGTAATAATAGAAATGAAAAGATTATTTATGAAATACTATTCATGAAGATATGTGTCCAATGAAAATATAAGCTGTGATCTGAATTCTATATCTGTGACCCTTGTTCAATACACTATTTGAGTTTATATAGTATCTATTACCAGTTTAAAAGAACTTTAATCGAAATTCAACACTTCATATATATTAAAAATGAACTGTGAGCTATTGACATAATCTGTGACCTCATGTAATTGACCTTAAGTTCAACTAAATATGTTGTGACCAAAGTAAATCATATGTGAGAAATGCTTCAGCTTCCGTGAGTAAAGATTTGAAGACTCTTTCTTATCGAGCTGCTTAATGATGACTCAAAATTGATAAGTTCATAAAACCATGATTTATATCCAACTTTGAACGAACCAAATAGTTATGGCGGACTGATACGATCATTAGCACCATTGAACTTTTTCCTTATGATGTAATATGAACCATAAGAAATGTTTACAATAAGTTATTAAACAATTTTCAAGAAAAGAAGTTAAATTTACTTATTTTTCGGTTAGTAGCCTCGCTGGAATCAACTCTGAAATGAAGCAATGTCGGCGTCTTCAGCATGGAGATTATAATGTTTGAATACCAAAACATTGTCAGACTGTTTGACTATTTTTCCTTCACCAGCGACAAATGGAGATTGTAGTATCCTCCCTGGTCTGGAAACTCTCTTAATTGGTAATACTGAACTTAGTTCAGACACCGAGGATACCTACATATTGTTGTAAGAGTAAACATCGTAGATTATTGGTCTAGTATTACACCTGTGACCTATATGTGTTTTGTGCCATGCATGGAGTATACGAAGCTTTTGTAAATCATGGGATTAGAGTATACCTATCTCTCTGTCATTTTTGTGTCCTGAACAACGTCAGCTACGATAGAGTTAACCTATTGCTGAATTTTTTTAGATTCGAACGAAGTTTGCAGATCATGTTGTGTAATACTGAATTGGATCTCAGGATCGTTGTCAGGAACTATCTTACTCTTACCATTCTTGTCCAAATTTGGACCCACGTCTTTAGCCTGAAATTAGAGCAAATATCAAATTTACAATTAAACTGTATATCATTCAAAAACGACATAACTAAGTCATACTTATTTTATCAGGCTTCTCAGACTGTTTAACTATATGACCTTCTTCATCTTTGGATCTAACACTGAATGTTTTCAAAATCTCTTCCATCGTATTAGAAATCATTGCAGCTACCGATTCGGACAGGAACTGCATGTTTATCTTAATGTCTATCATTTCACTTATAATTTCATTCTGCATTTAGACAATGTCATTCATCTTTCGTATCTGTTCATCCTGTATAGATGACATATGTGACCTCATCTCAACTATTTGAACGTTCAAAACTTCATTCTTCGAAAATAGTTCAGATATTTGCACCTTCACTTTTCTCAAATCCTCGACCGCCTTTAAAGTGTGTAAAAATAAATCAGTGACATAGAAATATAGTTGTCAAACATTACTTTGTCAATGTAAGTGAAAATGTGTTGTGTCCATTAATATATGTGACTTGATTATGGTGATATATAATCGTTGAAAAAATGAATCATCTGTGATTTATGTAAATGAATGTGACATGTGCACACGTATCAGTGACTTTCGTTAATTTACATGACATGTGACTTATGATAGAAATCAGATTCAAATTAGTACTTGGATGTTATTTAACCTCAATAACAACTTACGTCATCCGGTGGTGGGACATCTGAATGAGGTTCCAGCGCATCATGAGGTTCAGCTAATGGACCCTCATCTACTGGAGAGTTTACATGGACAAATGTCTCCTGCCACCTCGGTGGAAGATCAATAAAGTCATCACCATCTTTATCAACACCAGCATGACCAATACTACCATCGGTGATCATGAAAACCTATGTAGATGGTTTTACACCAGATGAACCTGGCACACCACTTGTTCCTACACCGTGAACTAAACTTTCCATCATTCTTTTCTTTCTCCAACCATCGTGCATAATTTCTGGTTGAACTGGTTTAATGTAGTGCACCCCATTCATATACGACATTTTCATCTCATTATCAAAGGGCTCCAGGTCACAGATTTGAATCTGCCATACAATAAAATTATTAGAAAAAAATATTGTTAATGATAAACAGTTATACTACACTATTAATTCAATATATTTGAAATGATTGCATCAGGGTTTGATAAGCATCCAATTCCTTCAAGTTTAATAGCGAATAGGTGCTCATCTGGCATCTAGTTCATTATTCGAGGATGGATTTTGGACGTTCTTGTGACAATAGTTCTAGCAAGACTAGGAATCGTCTCGATAGACCTCTTAGCCTGTAATGATTGGTCCTTTTACTTAGACCATCTCTCAATGCATTCAAAGTAGTATAAAAAATGATCTTACACTAAGGAAACGTGTCCATTGCAAAAAAATTTCAACAAGTACAAATAAATAATGATCAACTACCTCTCTGTAATCTCTTGGGAACATGTAAGATGAAATAAAATACAGAGCTCCAAGCATTGCGACATCTTGATCCATGAGGACTTCAACAACGTCCTGGTTTGGAAGTTGGCAAGATAATATGAATGCATCCCTCACATCTTCATGTGTCACAATGTTCAGTTGACTGAAATATTTTTTCTTCAAATTTGAAGGACTGTTTTCAAGTGTGTGGACATCACTGTTTCCCGTACATTGCAGCCCTGCTACTAAACAAAACTCAGCCTGAGAGAACCTAACAAATTTACCGAATATGCAAAATCACATTTCATTTTCATTGGTTGTATGCACCTGTCTGAGTAGAAAGTAATGAATCAATTGTGGCTGAAGTACCATTTCAGGACAATCAAGAAAATGCGCAAAGCATGTTTCCATGAGTATACTTCGTTGGGCTTCGCTTAGATATTTCTTCAAGTTCGAGATAACACCCTTTTGTCATAGACGTGGTGATTTTTCCAAGAAACCATTTATGTTGTGGTAGTATGAATTTCCACTCCTGCAGCACATGTTTATGTTAGGTCACAGATGCAAATGAAAGAGCTCACAGATGTAAATATAAGATCAAACCTATGAAGGATTATTAGAATAAACGAGATCACAGATGCAAATAAAGTCAGACAGAACTTAAAAATGATTCACAAAGAATTATTTTCAAATAGGTCACATATTGAAAACAATTTACAAAGTCATGACACAGACATATAGAGTATGAGATAAAATTTAAAAAATGTCACATATACATGTATACTCATGTCATTTAATGTTATAGCCACAAATTACATAAAACAATCAGGACCAATTATAATCTCCATGACATGTGGGAAGTATGTCACAAATCCATTATACTTCAAACAAGCATAAAAATTTCAAAAAAAGAAAGCTGTCATACTGTCTCTAATTGGGTTCTTGATTTTTCTCCACTTCTGTAACATCTCCCAGTCAATTGAAATACTTTACTTGTATCATTCAAGAAACCATATTATTGATGTTGATTGACATCAAGTGCTATAACAAAATTTGGGGGTCACCACCTGGTCTCATTAATTTGAACAAGTTCCTTCAAATACTTCAACCTATATTGTATAACTACACTTCCAAAATAGAAACCCCCACACATTTCCTTCAATACTACCAAGTAGAACAAATAAAAGGTCACAAATTAAATAAATGAACAAAAATTCGAAATTACCTTCTTCCCGAACTGTTTTTAACTTGACTCATGGAATTTTTGCCTTATTGCCAGAGTTTTCTTGGGACTTTCCATTTTCTTCCTTTTATTTGTTCTACCTGGCTTTGCATCGTCTTCTTCCTTTTATTTTCAGCCTTCATTTTCACCATTACTATTCGCTTCCGAATGGAAAATCACTCACACTGTAAACAAAATGGAATGCACCGAAAGTTGATTTTGGAGATTTAGGACAGTTGATTTTGGAAAAATGGTGGAGATGGGATACGCGCGTCAATTAGTTAAAAGATTTAATATTTAATTAAAATGATAAAAACCTGAAAATTGAATAAATAAACTTCAACCCTGATTATGAAAATGGATCTTTATTCGCCTGTTTTTATGTAATTTCCACTTAATTCTGGCCCATCATAATTAAAAAGAAAAAAACTCTAGGTAAACGGCAAAACTGACAGGTCAGCTCGCCCTCTATTGTCGTCATTTTAAGACATAATCTTATGACCTACATCATGTATCTTCTAGATGATGTCATCACCACCCATATGGCCATCCCGGGAAAGACAAGTGGCAACAAATATGGTAGCACCTCATTTTTAGCCAATCATAAGTCCGCAATGATTACCTATCACATAGGTGTCATCATGACTTATTTGGGCTGACCTCAACGCACATTTAGAGGACTTGAATTCAAGACGGTGGCACACTTTATTATGCCTATACTGTAGATGATACGACATTGGGTGACCAAATACTTGGTAAAAGGCTTATAAATAGAGGCAAATGGTCCTCGAAGATTCGAGCTCAATGTACTCTCAACAAACACTAACTAAAAGCTTTAATTAATGCAATTATCTATTATTTTGATAGTTTTTCCTGCAAATTACTAAATTTTCTATTAACTTGGTCTAAATTTGCCACACATTTTTAGTCATCAACAAAAGTAAAGCCAGCTCGGCTTACGAGCTCGTAAAAACTTGACCCAGGCCACTTGGGAAGTTGATTTTCATAAGCCGAGCCAACGGGATTGCGGGCTGTTAGCTCAATTGCTACGCTTACATTGCCAAGCTCTATAAAGATTTTCGATATTTTTCCTTCCTTCAAAAGTAATGTGATATAAAATATAGCTTGAAAAAGAATTACAAACTAGAAAATAAAAATTCGACAATAATTCACAAATCACAATCTATTAAAATTAGCATATTACCTTTCCTTTTGTTTTTATTATCACAATTCGGTTGGAGATGTGAAGAATCAATGAGAACGATGTGCTTATTCAGTCTTTCTCAAAATATATTTACAAGGTTGAATGTATGAATGATTATAAATAGTTGTGGAAATATCACAAAATATTGAAAAGAGAATATCTTTTGGGTTCATTTTTTGGGGAATTGATGTAGTAGTATTTTGCAAAGGGATGGAGTAATTTTTGGAAGAGGTAGTTCATAATAATAGGAAATTTGTTGTAAATGTCAAGTTTATTAGTGAATGACAATTGTACATCTTCAGCTCTAAAAATTATTACCATTATATCTCTAATCATGCCTTATAAATATAGAGCTTTGGTTCTCATTATAATACACACAACTCTATTGATTTTTATTCTTTATTCTCTTTTTCTCTCTTTCCAAAATATGTTATCAGCATGATTCTCTTAAAATCAAAGTGAATTTGTTAGAATGTAATAATTTTTTGGTTGTATAATTTTCTATTACGCGTACCAAAATTAATTTGGTGACATGTAAATATTTTTATATACATATGCATTCCTTATCTCTGTTGAATGCCGTTGAATTCCGATTTTTCTTTCTCTAGTTCTAACTTCAATAACGTGGCCACCATTTTAAGTAATTCACCTCTGTTGTTTCTTTCTTGATATTGGTCATTACTTTCTTAATATTGGTCAATTTCTTTCTTGGCTACAGTAATAGCCAATTGAATACATATGCATCAATTCTCCTTTTTTTCTGTGTGCCGCCATCTTTAATTTGTATGAATTACTATTGTCTCTAATCATTAAATTTGTATCAATTTTTCTATGTGCCGCCGTATCAATTTTTACCGAAATCAATTCATATTTATATAATTGATAATATATCTCATTATTGCTCCCGAAAAATCTCAACTCTGCAAATAGTAATATTCTACTAGAAAACGTGTTTCTGAAGAGTTAATGTTTCTAAATAATAGCTTGTTGGTACTCCTGAAGTAGCACGCTATTATAGACAAATATTCTAGTTAGCTTTTACTTGCTTCCTAAGAGCACAATTAAATACAATTTAATGTAAATTATATTTTTACTCATGAAGAGTAAAGACAAATATGTGATTGCTCCTGAAGAGCATGAACTATAATTTTCAATATTTTAGAAGAATATTGATGTATTGCTCTTGAAGAAGCAATAGTAAAATACAATGTGCTCCCGAAGTAGCACTTGTTTCGAAGAACATATTATTTTAAATTAGTCTTTATTTCTGAGGGAAAACACGTAACTTATGTGATATTTACTACTTGATGTTTAATCATATTCTTCGAAACTAATTGTATTTTTTTTTTTGCTTTATTTTGAAGTTAATAAAATGAAAAACATCAAAAAACTTGATTTTGTTGCAATTGACATATCTGACAAAAACTATTTGTCTTGATAGTGATATCCATCTTGCCTCAAAATGTTTGGGAGAGAAAATAAAAGAAAAATAACAAGTTTTATTAATATTCAAAAAGAATATTAATTTATTGCTCTAGAAAAGTATACGATTCCATATTTCAATATTCTCCTAGAATATCATACTAGTGTTTCCGAAAAAGCATAGATCTTGAAATACTAATAAGGTTTAAGATGGATTATTTAGATATTTGTTTATTAAATAGTGCAAATATGCACACAATTTTTCAAGATAAAAGGACTTCTTAAATAATATTAATACGATATCAGGTGTATCGAATATCATTGAAGACTCCATAACATCTTGTATTATTTTATCAAATAATAAAAATTATATATTAATGACACATTTTTAAGGCAAATTCAGAAGAAATCTGCCTAGTTTTAAAGATATTCATTGTACTGGATATCACATTGAGATGATGCAAAAGAAATCTGCCTAGTTTTAAAGATATGCATTGTACTGGATATCACATTGAGATGATGCAAGAAAATAATGTTGAATAGCTTTGCATAACTTCTTTTGTATCTGCACAAAAGCAGATAAAAGAAAAACTTCACGAACTCACATCTGACATGTATAATACATTCATAAAAATGGTCGAATCAAATATTTTTACGAACCAAAAGTTTGATGATCGAAAAAATTTATATTTTGGCATCATCAACATGGACATCCAAAGCTACAATGATACGTCGAATAATAAACAACTCACATGAACATTCTTTAAAGAACCAAAAGATTCCTTTACATAATGATTTTCTTTGTATAGCTTGTTTACAATGCAATTTAGTCATTAGACCTTCAACTACAAGATCAATATTGAATCTCCAACTTTCTTGGAAAGAATTCATAGAGATATATGTGAGCTAATACACCAATCATGTGGACCATTTCGTTATTTTATAGTATTAATTGATTCTTTTACTAGATGATCACATGTTTGCCTACTTTCCACTAGAAATATAGCTTTGCTAGACTACTTGCTCAAATCATAAAATTACAAGTACAATTTCTCGATTACTCAATCAAGACTATTAATCTTGACAATACTGGTGATTTTAGATCACAAGCATCTAATGATTATTGCATATTAATTGGAATTGTTATTGAACATTCAATTGTGCATGTCCATACACAAAAGGGTTTAGCGGAGTCATTTATTTAACGTCTACAACTTATTTTTAGACCATTAATTATGAAAACAAAAATTTTAGCTTCTGTTTGGGGTCATGCCATATTACATGCTGCGTCATTGGTTCGTATCAGACTAACTTCATATTATCAATATTCATGTTTACAACTGACATTTGATTATGAACCTAATATTTCTCACCATCGAGTTTTGGGTTGTGCTGTTCGAGTCTTTATTTCACTCCCAGAACGTACTAAAATGGGTCCCCAACGAAAACTTGTGATTTATGTAAGTTTTGATTCATCATCTATTATTAGATATCTTGAACACTTAACATGTTATTTATTTATTGTACGTTTTGCAGATTGTCATTTTGATGGAATGACTTTCTCAACTTTGGGAGAGAAAAAAACTACATGTAAAATTTCTTGGAATGAAACAATTATATCTCACTTTGATCCCTGCAACAATCAATGTAAGAGGTTGAAAAAATCATTAATTTGCAAAGAGTTGCAAATTAATTACCAGATGTATTTGTTGACACAAGAAAAGTGACAAAATTATATATACCAATAGAAAATATTCCAGCAAAAATTGATGTCCCCATAGGACAATTTGCTATTGGCCACATAGATTGATTCTC
>CAIGRP010004190.1:0-13170 GCA_903798385.1 Fraxinus cuspidata
ATATTTCAGATTCCTCAAATCTTTTAACTTGAATTGAGAATGTAAAAACTCATTCAAGGAATTAATGACCTGAATGTTTGCACATGTGATAACTATGTCTTCAACGTACACTAATAAAGCCACAAATTGAGAACCAAATCCTTTGGTAAACAATGAATAATCAAACATATCGATTTTAATTCTCCACAACAAAGTTGACCACATCTCCATATGTAATCAACTAAGTTTGGAGCTTGTTTGATAAAGAGTTTTCATTTTTGAGAAGCAATTCTTCAAATAAAAATAGTGAACGTATAATTATGGGCAATTATGAAATATTAATTTTACATAAACTGGGTCTTGAAATTTTGAAAAAAATAAATTTGAGGTTATTGCTAATATGGTGCACAGTCCCACTGCCACGGTGCACAATAATTTTGGAGCAGAATGTTCTTCTTCTTCACACGCTGTCGCTGATTCTCCAAAACCCCTGAATACCAACTCCCTTAATTTCCTCGACTCAACAGTCACTGAACTCACGACTCAAAAATGGCGAGTCTTACAAAACTCACTCTCTGTCTTGTCTTATTCTTCCTCCTACTCACCTCCCCACTAACGCTTTCTTCAACTCTTCACATCCGATCTTCCAAAAATGCCCCTCGCTTCCTCGCCGACTTCTCCCGTACAATCAACAATAGTAGGCCGTTTAAAGCTTCTGAATACCGGTACGAGACCCGATATTTTGACCAGATTCTGGACCACTTTAGCTTTTCGGATCTTCCTACGTTCCGGCAACGGTACCTTATCAACACCGAGCACTGGGTGGGCTCTGGTCGATTGGGCCCCATTTTCTTATATTGCGGCAACGAAGGCGACATAGAATGGTTCGCTGTCAACACCGGCTTCGTCTGGGAAATAGCGCCTCGCTTCGGCGCAATGATCATCTTCCCTGAAGTAACAATACGCAAATTTTATTATACTATGTATTAAGGAATAAAAAGAAGCTAATATCTTGTTTAATGTCCTGTTCAATATTGCAAACCAAAAATAGGCTGAAGGTTTTGCCACTTGTAATGATGTAATTCGGTAAAGGGACTCCTAGAGTAATTTATAGAAGTCTTGATAAGTTATTACGTGGTGAAACAACTAGGTAACTTGTATGGAAAGAGTAATTTTAAAATACATTGTTAATGTTTGTAACAAGATTTGAAGTACTTGGTTTGCAGCATAGGTACTATGGGGAGTCAATGCCATATGGAAGTAGGGAGGAGGCTTATAAGAATGTCACTACTTTAGCTCATTTAACAGCTGAGCAGGCTCTTGCTGATTATGCAGTATTGATCACTGAGTTGAAGAGGAATTTGTCTGCTCAGGCTTGCCCTGTTGTGTTGTTTGGTGGATCATATGGTGGGAGTAAGAACCTGAACTAATATACTGTCTGATGTATTATAATTTGTTTTTTAACTGTGGTGTACAGTTACACATGGTAAATTTATTCATTATGAGCTCAAAAATTGCTATTACACAGTGTTGGCAGCATGGATGAGACTGAAATATCCCCACGTTGCCATTGGGGCATTAGCTTCTTCGGCACCAGTTCTTCAGTTTGAGGATATCGTGCCACCTGAGATATTTTATGACATTGTCTCCAATGATTTTAGAGTCTGTTTCACCCTTTCAATCATCATATGGCTTGGCAAATTTTAGTTCATATTCATAGGAGTACATTTTTTGAAATTGCTCGTTGATTTCATTTCCAGAGAGAAAGCGTTGACTGCTTCAACACGATAAAGGAATCTTGGAATGTAATAGCATCAGAAGGAGTGAAAAATGATGGACTTTCTCACCTGACCCGCAATTTTCGCCTTTGCAAGTAAGTGAGCTCATTGGCAAGTTTTCAACTCAAGTCCCTTCTTTTGATTTTGTATAGATAAATTACAAGGTTGTAAACGTTCTGCCCTTGGCAATAGTATTTTACTTTGGTTATGAGGTTTGGTGAGTCTGAAATATTTAAGTTGAATTGGCAGGAAACTGGAAATTGCTGATGATCTTTCTGACTGGTTGTCGTCGGCTTATAGTTATTTGGCAATGGGAAACTACCCATATCCTTCCGACTTTCTAATGCCAATGCCTGGAAACCCAATAAAGGAGGTTTGCTTGGCAAAGAATTTTGAATTTGATTGTCACATTAATTATATAAAGCTGTATAAGTACGCTTGGCATTTGTTATGCTATTGTAGGGGGAATTTTTTTCTTAGATCTTCCTACTGTTCCAGACAATTCAATTGTTTGTCAATATGTGGTATCTTTTAAGTGACTCATTTCTTGTAAGGTCGTATAAATTGAATACGTGGACTAATTTTATACTCCTCATAAATGCTAAATCATGTTCTTATTGGCACAATTGACTATGTTTTAATCCATATCCTGGCATTTAATAAAATAGTGGGAGTATATTGTTGCCTTTATCAATACTAGCCTACAGATGGTTCTTATATTTTCTCACTTTAATGCTTATCAACATAATTATCCTTGTAAGGTATGTAGAAGGATCGACAGTTGTCCAGATGGGACTGGTATCTTACAACGCATATTTGAAGGAGTTAGTGTTTATTACAATTACACTGGAACAGTTAACTGCTTTGATCTGGAAGATGACCCTCATGGTATGATGAGTGGTTGGGATTGGCAGGTGTGAAATACTGAAATTGTTTCCATATATATATCTTTTGCTTCTCTGTCGACAAATTTAAAACTCCAATGTGATATTAACTAAATCTAAATGTTTGCCTATATTTTACAGGCATGCTCTGAGATGATTATGCCATTTGCAAGTAGCAAGAATACTAGCATGTTTCCAGCATATTATTATAATTACACTTCTGAGGAAGAGTCGTGCCTTGAGAATTTCCATGTCAAACCAAGGCCAACCTGGATAACTACTGAATTTGGTGGACATGTACGAAAGTCGTGCTCAAGTTTTAAAACGTTTTTCTATTCTTTTGATTGATGAGCAATTTTATGTCTTTGTTACCCCTTGATCTCTTTACTTATAAGTAATGAGAGCTTTTGCAACTAGAATCTAATCTAAAAACGATCCACTTTGCCTCATGTTACTTATCTTTAAAACTTAACACCTATATCATCGTGAAGTATTTGCTCAACTGCTGTCAACTAATGATTATATATGGAATTAACTAATTATATGCCTATAGTAGAATCTTATTTAATTGGAATCTGGATGCATGCATTTGAAGTCTTGTATGTTGCCCGATCAAGTCAATTCAAATGTTAACTTCAATGAGCCAACCATTGACCCAGAAATTTCTGAAATGAAATTTGTTTCCCACTTCATGACTCCAATGGGCCACAAATGTTCCTTTGTTTCTTCAATGCATAAACATATAAATGATTTATGCAGTCTGGTTTTAGTAACTTATCTGCTGCTTTTTGCTGTTTCATTATGAAGGGATTTAAGGAAGTCTTGAAGACCTTTGGGAGTAATATTATATTCTCAAATGGTTTATTGGATCCTTGGAGTGGCGGCAGGTAACCTTTGTAATAGTTGCTTGCTTTCATCAAATTGTCTAATTGCCAAATCATTAACTGTAACAAATGATATCTGTTGTAGTGTTCTGGAGGATATATCAGACACGATTGTAGCTCTTGTTACAGAAAAAGGTAACTCTACCAGACTTTTTCAGTTGTTAGCCCGTTTAGATGATAGTGGATTTAAGGCAATCCTACCTTCTTTTTTGCCATTGATGGGATTAAATGCATGGATGGTTAGGATTCTATGTACTCAATCCAATTGTATCAGTCAAAACCCATTCAATTGAAGTTACATATTGTTACCGTCATCAAGTTTTAATTATGGAAAAAAACATAGGTAACTTGTGTATCTTAATTGTTGTCGTGTTTCATTGTTACATTATTAGGAAATGAGTTTGACATTGGCCAATGCTTGCGAGCCTGTTACTGATTATAGAGCCTAGCATATGTGACCTTAGTCGAGTTTTGATGTAATATTCAAGCTCTAAGATTCAAGTAGAGCGCAGACCATGTAGCCTCAGCTCAAGTTATACTAAGCTCGTATCTTATTTAAGGTCATTGTTGTGATTTGACGTATATCATTACATGTAGAAGGTTATTCAATTATGTTGAACATAGTCATAAATCATAAAACAATATTGTTATCAGGTGCCCATCACTTGGATTTGCGTCCGGCAACTGCTCAGGACCCTGATTGGCTGGTCGAGCAAAGGACTGCTGAAGTCGAGTTGATCAAAGGCTGGCTAGAGGAGTACTATGAGAAACGGAAGGCAACTTTTGACATGTAAAATTGCAGATTGGCAAATTCCACTTATTTATTAAACCTTTGATGGTTTTGGTGTGTGTATTCAGTAACATGGGGCAGTCAAAACTCACAAGGACATGCGTTCTACTAACTCAACTTAGGTCGAGTTAGAGTAAGTTGACTTGACAAGGAGTCAAGTTCCACGATTTAGTCTTGTCAACTCGACCCATTCTCTTTACTTGTAACTTTTGAAGTCAAACTCAGCTGAACTGCCGGAGTTGATATGCTCTTAAGTATGTATCTTGTCTGTCATGAATTTCGTTGTTCGGTTTCATGTCAATTCTCCAACTCATGTTCAGTTATGCACATTATTGTGATTTAAAAGTAGTAGATAAAATGTCCTTTAGCAATTGCAAATCAAATCTTGAAATCAAATCAAAATTGAGTAAAGGAAGAGAAAATACAAGTTGATGTTACCTATGAAAATGGGGTTTGCAGAAATGTGCTGCTTTGATGTTTCAATGACATGGAAAAGGGCAGAAAACTCTCAGGCGTGAGAATCAGTATATATATTGTAGAGAGACTTTGTAAAAGTTGCAGGAATTGATCTAAGAAGCAAATACTTTCATCCTTTAAGCCTATATATAGAGTTTACATTGATGACGTCGTCTAAAGTTCGAACTAGTGTTCTATTTCAAACAGTCGATTGTGAAAGGAGGTGTGCTTTTATTCATTTCGAGAAGCGTGGAAGAATTTAGAAAATAGTTTACGATGGTTAAGATACATGAAATGAAACGTTGGTGAATGGTCACATATTAAATAAATTTGACATCTACCACCCCATATAAGGCTGGTCGAGGTTGACCCATGGCACATGTGGGGGGGGGGGGGGGGGGTTGGTCGATACTGTGACCAGCCCCTCAAACGTCTCTTATGGTTTACCACAAGCAGCCCTTGCCCTCTAATGGTGGCTTCTTAAGATTGAATATCTTTGATGCAACCCACATGAAAGTTCTCAATTATTTTGTAAGGTTTAGATTTTAGTAATAAATGATAGTTTCGCATTTTTATTATGGTATTTTTGATATTTCGTAATAGACTAAGATTTTGTTTTATTGTATAAAAAAAATCACAAGTCTTTTGAAAATGGAATTTAATGAAATGAAAGATTGAACTTTCTTAATTATGTATCCGCAATTTTGGTATTTTGTGGAATCAATGAGTATTTTACGTCTAGATTTCTAAAATTCACGAGTGAATCAATATAAACTAGAAATCTTTTGAAATAAGGGGATTTTGAGGAAATGAAAAATTAAGGGGATGTTCTCTTTGTGATTCAATTTTGTATTTTGAGTTTTGAATTCATTTTAATTTTGTGTTTTTAGTGTCCATTTTCAGATTGTTGAAAATGTGTTCTTTTTGATATTTTGAAAATTTTTTTTGAAAACACTCAAAACGCATTTTGAAAATATTGACTTGATTATAACTGAAAACACCCAAAACGACAAATTTGGGTTTTTTTTAATAAATTTTTAACTTGTTTTCAAAAACGCGTTTTCGAAAATGGAAAAAATAATGCGTTTTCATTGTTTTAAAAAATCGAAAATAGAAAAGGTTTGAAAATAATAAAGAGAATATACACTAAATATTCTCAATTATACATTCAAATTCTCAGTCTTAAGTAGAATCAATGAATTAATGCCTAGCCTCCTGGTTCATGAATAGATCAACAAAAGTTGGAAAATTGTTCGTGATTTTTTCATGTTGCTGTACACATTACTCTTACCATCAGTTAGCATTAGAGTCGGGTTCGATCTTGGAAGCATTCTACATTCTGAAATATAGCTAGATGACGCTTATCCTTGCGATTATATGATGTAAATTGAACAATATTTTTTTAAAATTCATTTTTTCTTCATCTCATTGTCAACCATCCAATTTTTCAATAAAATAATTTTGTATGTAAATTCAAAAATTTCTACTCTTCCATCACACATTCTCAAAAACCAAAAATAAAAAATAAAAAAATCTATTTTTGAAAAATGGATTCGAACATAGGCAAGTGCACTTCAA
This sequence comes from Fraxinus cuspidata, assembly GCA_903798385.1. NCBI lineage: Eukaryota > Viridiplantae > Streptophyta > Magnoliopsida > Lamiales > Oleaceae > Fraxinus > Fraxinus cuspidata. Next base: position 6,350 of record CAIGRP010004190.1, read on the forward strand.
ACATAAGTAATTTAAAATTGTCTTAATTTAACGTAGACGGTCCACATGGACAGACCGTCTTCGGTTCTCTGCCTTCCAGCGCAATAAATTTCAAAGTTGAAAACCAAGGTAATATACTCTATTTTACCTTCTTAACCTTCATTAAAATGTTGTCGTATATAATTCCGTCGTATTAAGCCCCTGTTTGACACAAATTAAAATTTGAATTTAATCCAAATCAAAGTCAAACAATTAATATTAATCACATCTTTCATATGATCCCACAACTTTTTAATCACACATTTTAAAACTTCTATCAAAATCTACTAAAAATCTAATTGTAATCTCCGACAAACCCTCTCTAACTTGATCAAAGAAAGGAAAAAAGGGAACTTGTATAATAAAGCTTGAATCCCAACCTTAAGGGTCTCCCATCAGCCCGCCCCCGAGCATTGTGAATGAGATAAATCGCGGAATATGTCTTAACAAGTCAGGATACAAGAGCTGCCATACTGGTGCCCACAAAGAGTCCAATTTCATACATTGTAAGAGACAGAAATCAAACACTCACACTGCGACCGTCAGTTTAACAGATACTACTATAATATAGGTGTCTATATGTGGAGAGAGGAACACTGAGAAGAAAAGAAAAGAAAATAAATAAAATGAAAGGAAACAGTGTTCGAGTAGTTTAGTCCACAATTTTCACTAGCAAAATCAGGAAAGTTGAGAAAACCCAGAAGATTTCTTGTATTTTTCCAAGATAAAAGAGCAGATTGAAGCATTGAAATCTAGGGTTTTTGGTTAGTCAATGGCAAGTCCGAGTTCTCAATCGGACAGAGTGATTCTGAAGACTCCTGCAAATTTAAAATTGGCATCCCCAAAATCTGGTTCCCAGCTTTTGAAAACCTCTTTAAGCGATGAAGTCATATGGAAAACACTCAAAGAAGCGGGCTTCGATGAAGAGTCTATCAAACGCAGAGACAAGGCCGCTCTTATCGCCTATATTGCTAAACTCGAAGCCGAGGTCTTTTTTCTCAACTTCATTATGTATTTTTCTTTTTGTTGTTGTTCGTTTTCTTTCATTTTTCTCTTTGATTTTGTATTTTTCTTTTACTCGTTCGTGTAGTTTATATTAATTTTTTGGTTGCAACGATTGATATATGATCTAATTCTGAGGAGCGTCTTCCTCTTCTGGAAAAAGGGAAGTGTAATAATTTAAAGTTTCTCCGAATTAAGAACGGCTTTTTCATTTTTCCTTCTCTTGTGGGTGAAAGATTTAAAAGACCTCGCAACAAGTGATTCTGACTTTTAGTATTGCTGGGGCTTATTTTAACAAAAGCTTCCTAACCTTGGCACGTTATTAAAGTTTTACATGCTTTTTGAGATTCTAATTTTGTTATAAGTGGATGTTCTTGATTTGTAGATATATGAACATCAGCATCACATGGGCCTTCTCATTCTGGGAAAGAAGGAGTGGGTATCCAATTATGAACAAGCTAAAACTGCTGCTGAATCTGCTGAATTGAAGCTTAAGCACGAACAGGCTGCTCATGCATCTGATTTGGCAAATGCCAGGAAGCGGGAAGATAGTCTGAAAAAGGCTGTAGGAATTGAGAAAGAATGTGTTAAAAATGTATTATTTTATGTGGTTTTCCCTTTTATTTTAATGATGTGTATGGTCCTTGTCGTGGTTTCTAATTTTATGAATTTATGTAGATTGAAAAGTCATTGCATGAGATGCGCGCAGAATTGGCTGAGGCAAAGTTTGCAGCAGAGGCTAAACTGACGGGGGCTCAAACTATGGTGGAGAATGCTCAGAAGAAGTTCATGGAGGCAGAGGAAAAACTTCACGCAGCAGAATCTTTGGAAGCGGAAGGTAGCCGGTTCCACCGAACTACAGAAAGAAGGTTGCGAGAAGTTGAGGGTCGGGAAGATGATCTAAGGAGGCAGATGATGTCATTCAAATTTGAGTATGTGCTTTATTACTTGTCTCAATTCAATGTATCCAACAAATTTCTCTGTCTTAGGTATATCTACTGCTATATGGTCTTCTTACACATGTTCTATTACATGGACATTTTGCAAATTATCTTGTTACATCGATATCAATCAACAGTCTACTGAAACGGTGGCTTGTAATCTTCAAATTATCTTCGTTGGTAATGATTGGTTTTTGTGTTAGATTTGAAGCTTCCCTACTGCCTTGGCCATTTTGATTACAAAAATCATAGTATGGTTTATTTTATTTTTTTTGGTCTTGCCTTAGTTCTTTGAATGTATTTGTGTAATCAAGAATACTGTTATTATGACCTAACAGGATTCTATGATTGACATGTAATTATGTTTACTATTTTTCTGCTAGATGTGATGATAAAGAGAGAGAGATCCAGCTTGAGAGGCAATCACTGACTGAAAGGCAAAAAATGCTGCAGCAATCACAAGAAAGATTATTTGATGGACAAGCTTTGCTAAATCAGAGGGAAGAATATATTTTTAATAGATCTCAGGAGTTAAAGAGATTTGAGAAGGAGTTGGAGGATACAAAGTTGAGCTTAGAGAAAGAGAAAGAAGCCCTTAATGAGGAAAAACAATCTCTTAATCTAACAGCAATGTCTTTGTCAGCAAGAGAGGAGGTCAAAATAAGATTTTCTTTTGTGTTTTGAGTGTCTATGTTGCTAAGTTAGACTGATCTTATATGTTTTAATGAGTTCTTTTTGTGCTTGTAGGCTGCCATAAAAAAAGAATGTGAGCTTCTCAAGAAAGAAGAAGAACTACTCATTTCACAAGAAAAACTGGCTAGTAAAAAATCTGTAAGTGAATTATTAGAAGAGAAAATTAATTTTTCTTTTTTTTTTTTTTGCGTCCCATTCTTATCTCATTCACTTCCTGATTCATACGCAGGATAATATTCATCAAGCAATGGAAATTCAAGAAGCTACATTGACAACAAGGAAGTCTTCATTTGAGGTAGAATTGGAAGCCAGGCGTAAATTGGTGGAAGAAGAACTCAATGCCAAGAGGCGGGCTTGGGAGTTGAGAGAACTAGATATCAAGCAGCAGGAGGATTACATTACGGAGAGAGAACGGGATTTGGCATTCGAGTCAAGACATTTTCTAGAAAGGGAAAAGGAGCTGAAAGAGAGGTTTTCCTCAGTTGAGGAGAAAGAGAGGAGGCTTTTGGCAGCTGAAGAAGAGGTGGAATTGAAGAGGAAACTTTTGCAGCAAGAGAAAGAAGATGTCACTAGGATAAAGCTTGACCTTCAAAAATCTTTGGATTTGTTGGAGGAAAAGAGAAGACACATTAATAACACAGAAGAGAAAGTGGAGGCAATGAAGAGTGAAACAAATGAGCTAATGGATCTTGAGTTGAGACTTAAGCAAGAGATTGATATGATCAGTGCGCAGAAACGGGGAATTGAGGCTGAGGCAGATCAGTTGAAAGCAGAGAAGGCAGAGTTTGAAACAGAGTGGGTGCTGATTGATGAGAAAAGAGAAGAGTTACGAAAAGATGCAGAGCGTATTGCAGAGGAGAAGTTAACCGTTTCTAAGTTTCTGAAGGATGAGCGTGATAGCTTGAAAGCGGAGAAGGATTCATTCAGAGACCAGTATAAACAGGATCTTGAGTCACTTTCCCGTGATCGAGAAGCATTCATGAGTGAACTTGAGCGTGAACGTACAGAGTGGTTCACCAAGATTCAGAAAGAACGTACAGATTTCTTGCTTGATGTAGAGATACAGAAAAAGGAGCTGGAGAACTGCATTGATAAGAGACGTGAAGAAATTGAGAATGACCTCAAAGAAAGAGAGAAGGCATTTGAGGAAGACAAAAAGAAAGAACTTCAGCATATTACTTCTTTAAGGGAATCAGTGGGAAAGGAATTGGAACATGTTAACTCTGAAATGAGAAGACTTGATGCTGAGAGAAGAGAGATAAATTTGGATCGCGAAAGGAGAGACCAGGAATGGGCGGAGCTTAGTAATTCAATAGAAGAACTTAAGGTGCAGAGGGAGAAATTAGAAAAACAACGAGAATTACTGCGTGCTGAACGAGAGGAGATTCTCATTCAGCTCGAGAACTTGAAGAAATTGGAGGATTTAAAAAATGAATTAGATCGTATAATTGCACATGAGATGCAACAATCTCATCTGCAATCAAATGGACCAAAGCAAACACAAAAGAGAATTTTCAGGCGGCAGAACGAAGTTGTTTTAGGTGAAAATGGAAATGTTAACAACGGGGTTGGGTATGATGTTCCTCGTACAACAACAGAGTCACATCAGTCATCTTCACCTCTCTCTGCTCCTCTTTCGTGGCTCAAAAGGTGTGCTGATACGCTGCTCGAGCAAAGACAGAGTAATAAAAAGAGGAGGCATGAAAAAGATGCAATAGCACAACCTGGACTGGAAAAGACCACCCCAGGGTACCCCTATTTGCACAGCTTAGTTCTTCACTACTGTAATTAATCATCTCATTGAGATATTTACGGTGCTACCTCATTTTGCGTTCCTGTTTAATCTCATTTTTTCCTTTTGATGCAGTTGGCCAGTGGAGAATTCAGATGCATCCAAGATCGAGCATTCTGTAATGTCTTTTAATCAAACTCCCGTCAGCACTGAGGAGACCACTGTGTATATTGATAAAATCATCAGAATTCAAGAATTAACTACGGTTGACGTTGAGAGAGTTTCTGTTGGCAATGAGGTAGTTTCAAGCTGTTAAATGATTCCTACCATTTTAGCTTCTACTGTTGAAATGAAATTACACCCTAGCACGATTCCATTGCTTTCCTACATCCTATATATCATCTTACCCTATGTGATACCATTGACATGGAAATATGCCCCTAAGATAATCATGCTGATCCATAATATCGTTGTTTAAATTGTCTGAGTCGACTGTCTGTTCATGTACAACCTATATCAGGTCTATAGCTTGTCCTCAACCTGGTAAGAAGTTGATAACATATGTTTAAACTAACACTTAGTGATGTCTTAGTTCAACTAAGATGCATGGGATACTATTTAAGTGTCCTTAGTAACTGACTGACTTGTAATTGATGCAAAATAAGAAGCGCCTACTTCATTGATGTTTGTTATGTGCCATTATATAGCTCTTATGCCAGGAAGAAAGTACGAATTAAATGATCTTTTGTTTAAACTTAATAATTTTAGATTTATTGCAAATCGTGTGACATGCTTTGTGGTGGACTAGAATTATGCATAGGCGTTTATCAGATCTCTATGATCTGAAATTCGGTTCTCTGGAGATTTATGTTTATTGAATTTTCTAATGATTAAATTATTTATTTTTCATTGTTTTTGTACTTTTTTGTTTTTTTGACTAATTTACTTCTGCAGGAAACTACATCCCAAGATTGATGAAAAGCTTGAGATCAATGGTGGCATAGAATTAGAAACAAGCGAGGACGTTTGGGTAGATAATTTGGAAGACAAGACCGTATTTCTTTCCTTCTTATGACAACTAGGGGATAGTTGAGGTGAAAACTCACTCTCTATCTCTCTCTCTCTCACACACACACACACAGAGGGAGAGAGAGACACATTTGGTTGATTTATAGTCTCACCAGTTAATTTTCTTTCTTCAGGTGTAACTCGTACTTTTGAAGGAGCGATATAGATAAACGCTGCTCTTTAGTTGTGGAAAGTAACTTGTTTTACATCGGTTCAAGCAGTTAATTTTTCAAGCTAACCTACGCTTATTTTGTTTCATGTGTTAACAGTAAGATAAGGTAGTTTTTATATGGAAGAACTCGTTTTTTCTTGTCTCTGTATTATATTTGTGTATAGCGAGTCACTAGTGAATATATGCTTGAACAGCCCTAAGAAATGTTCCGTGTTTCTTTCATTTCTTTATGCTTTTGGAATGTTTGATGTTTGTATGCTGTGGGTCACTAAAATTTTGCTTTATTCTCATTTTTTGAAATAAAGACAAGCTAATGGTATCCTTGCATAGAGTTTATTACAATTAGGCAGTATATATTCTCTTCATGATAGCGAAAGAGGAGGCTAAACACTCTAGCACAAACCTTAAAACCAGGGTAAAACCACTAGGGAGATCATCCTTGTTAGCTGATCTGTTCTAAGGGAGTCGGAACATCTGTAAGAAGGAAGCTAATCATGGAGGTAAAGATCATTTTTTAGCTAAAGGTATTCATGTTCCTTGAGTTTGCTCTACTTGTCTCGATTAAAAGGCAGCATGTAATGTGAAAGGGTGTACAATGCTGGGCATTCAATCTTTATTGTTCTATGTAAATTCCTTGAATGCTCTTTCTTAAGCGAGTTGAGCCTTCGTTTTCTTGGGTTAGGACCAAGGTTGGGTTGGCCTTCCTTCTACCTACAAGGAAAGGTAAGCGCAAGAGTTAAAAAATAATCTGATTTTCCCACCAATGGTTACGGTAAATCCAAATCCTGTTCAACTGTTTTACCTATTTGATAAGAAGATCCCCGGTGTTGTAAGGATAGGTCATAGGATAGTTCAAAATCATTGAAGCAACTGGCATGAAGCAACTGGCCGAGCCTTGCCATGACAACTAGTAGTTGGGCCGGTCGGGCTACCTATTTATTTTATTTATTAAATGAATTTTATGTCAACTTTGGTAAACAAATGTACTACTTAAATGTTAAACCACTTAGGCTGATATCTGGTGATTGTGTGAGCAGGGGCAGGAGGGAAGGGTCTCGGATAGGGATGACAAAATGGTTCGGCGGCTCGAGCGGTCTGTAGCTCGGCTCGAGAAAGCCTGAGCCAAGCCACGGGCCATTTTCGGTCCGAAAGTGTCGAGCTTGTAAAAAAAAAAAAAAAAAAAAAAAAAAAAAAA
>CAIGRP010004192.1:0-13671 GCA_903798385.1 Fraxinus cuspidata
AATACTAACCTCTTCACTCTCAAAAACTGAAGATAGAAGCTCCAGTGCATCACAAACATCAATTGTCTCCCACTTGCCCATCAGTTCTAATGCCTGCTTTGCTTCCTGAAAATAACAAAAATTGTTATAATTTTATTTTTTTACCAATCAGTGAGAGATGGAGGATAAAGAAAATGATGCAAGACAACTAGTATAATGAGTGTATATTACTGAAAAATTAAAAGCATCACCTAATGGAACCTGCTGGAACTTTACCTGAACATCACTCCATTCAACACAACGCAGAAATTTTGTCAAAGCCCTCTTTTCAGACATCAATGAAAAACGAAATTTCCAGAGATCCTGCTTCTCCTCTCCGCTCAAGGTCCTTGTTGGGGGATATTTCAATATTCTTTGAATTGACCTAGAACAGAAATAGGATTTTCGATTAGCTAGGATGAAGAATCCCATTAACATAAAGTAGTTGCAGTACTGAATATTATGGCCATTATTTAGGTAAAAAAATTTTAATTAAAAAACAGGTGGAGCTTTTTAAACACCAATCTGGTCCTTCCAACCCTTCAAAGGCTCTTCTGTTTCATTCCATCCATACCATCCCAAAAGAAAGTATGGGACCACCTTTCCCCATTCTTTAGCAGCTTTTTCCAGTCATTAATTTAGGTAGTTTTTTCTTGAATTATGTACATTATAAAGAATATGACAGAGTTTGCATATATATGAATCAGAAATTTGACAATTAGATGCTATATGACACAAAAAGTATCCAGTCGTTTACTTGAGAACTTTGCTCACACTGAAGAAACAAACAATCAGCATGACGTCTAATCAATCCCCAGGGACATTGCATCGCATGGCATCTACAAGAACAACAATCTAAACCTTAGTCCCAATAACTTTAAGGGTGATGTAAATAGCTAATCTGTCCGAGTCTAGTGTAGCGAGAAATCCAATGAAATCAAATCTTTTACACTATCAGGTTACTGTAATTTTAGTAACTCTCCCTTTATATCCTTTCCTTTATCAAACCTGTAATAGTAACTCTTGTAAGTGAGAGCTTCTTTAGATCAACACAAAACATGCCACAATTATATAAATTGTTGTTTCAGTAATTTATCTTCAATGAATGTCACCTTCAATTGTTGGTTTGTTTTCTAATTTATTAGTTTATCTATTCTAACTATAGCCATGCATCTATCTTAAGATCCTCATTTTAGTTACATTTCTCTCATGCATGTTATGTCCTTCACAGGTAGCGAATAATTTAGAGTATAATGAAGCTTAGGCCTCTAATGATTGAGGCGCAAGCCTCAATGCGCACGCCTCTCAGTGAGAGCCTCTCATTGTTTATAGTGTTTTGGATTCCAGGCCCACTAATTGAAAAATTAACTATTTTTTGTTCGACCAGCTTCGGAAGTCAAACTTGTGCTGGTTATTAATTACTCAGCCATAAATGATAATAAATAATATATTATAAGTTATAACTAACTCAAACATAAACACAACACACGTAAAGCTTTCACACTGTAGAACTGTTCACCAGCGATTCAATTGGCAGCTTCAGGTTTCTTCTCTTTTTTCTGATTTTAGTTTCTTTCTTTTTTTCTTTTTTTGGGTTGCTTCTTCTCCTGGCTGATTAACTATTTTGTCTTATCTTCTCCTTTCTTCTTCCTTTTTACTTATTGTTTAGAAGAAAAACATGTGGAACCTATGATAGATACATGATACATGCATGCACTAACTAGATGATAGATTAATTGATTTTACAATTAAATTTAATCATTATTGGAAAAAATAAAACAGACTTGAGATGGAATTTGAAATATGTTATGATTCTATTGCAATTCCCAAAATTGTTAATTTCATATTTTGTGGTTCAGGGTGAGACTTATGCCTCAAAGCACCTCGAGGATTACGCCTAGCCTGACAAGTGAAAAATGCCTTAGTACCTGATTTCGCCGTTTTAAACACTGTGCAAAAGAGTTCTTTTAAAGTTCTAACTTACCATTCATCCCCTTCTAATCATGCCAACTATAAGTCTATAACCATGTCAGCAGTGATTAACATACATCTCATGATTAAAGTAAAATAATTAAGACTCTAGACAGAACCTTGAAACAGGCCTATATCTGCCTCCACTAAATCTCACACTCATGAACATACATCCTTGACATTATACAAATACTAAAAAGAAATCCCATTTTTCTCTGCATCTCGTGTGCATCCAATAAATAATACATTTCCACGACAAAAGCAAACTTACGACAGTGTTAAAACAAAAGCTTACTTCCTTTCTGTAGAGTTCGGTTTGAGGTCTCTGTCAATGATGCCCCGTGTTAAACTCCTAGCCAACTTTAGTTGCTTGTTCTCCGAGGGGTTACTTTTTCCCACTTCAGGATCCCAAACTGTGACCAGTTCATTTGTGGAAGCTATAGGAGATGGTATTAGGAAATTTGCTCCTGATTCCTAAATATCAAGTAACGTTGATTATTAATTCTGGATGGATCAAATCTAGCAATTAGAAAATAGAAAATATAATTCCGATTTCAATAACAATTCAGTTACTAATTCAACGTAAGATATTGTGCACAATGCAAAAAAGTTTTCACAATATATTTATTGCGAGAACATCCAACAGATATCAACAATAGATACATAAAATTATGACTCGATCAAATTATCGTATTAAGATTCTCCATTATGCTTTAATCAAATCAAATTTGCACACTTGAAGAAGGAACAATCATACACATGGCGTTTAACTTCAGCAAACTTCATAAATCCATGACCTTTTTAAAGTCAGTACTGTCATTTCTAATGGTAGTGTCATCAAAAACTATGTAATTATGGTCCGCTCCAAATGCTCAAACTAATGAAAACCGCCTACAGAAAGGAGGCTAAAGATAGTTGATTATATGTTTCTGTAATGTTAAGCAACGTTTTAATACATCCAATCTACACAACCGCTAAAAAGCATGTACTCCACTCTACTATAGAGACCTAAACTTTACCTGCCCAACACCCTCACTTTCTTTACCCCATATCAGTAAAAATAACCCATAAAAATCCACCTACGAGGACAGTGTTCATTGATGTTTTACTGAAAAGGCAATTCATAAGGAAAAGATTATTGCATGAGAACAATTCGATGCAGACTTTGAATGTCCATATCTAGAGGAAGATCATACTATTGTAGCAATTATAATAATGTGTTTTCTGTTAGCGCTATCGACATGTTTCATGAGAAATCGGATGTATTCTTTTCGGATTGAATTCAGCACCCTTAACACTAGTTTTTATTTAGATAAGATATGAAGTAATATGATTTCTGAGAACTACTCAAACTCCCTGGAGCCTATGTAATTTTCAGAGTCTCAAGAAGATAAAAAGTAATGCAAACATGTTAAGAAGTACCTGGAACGCCACTCGATGTTCAAAACTGCAGAAATCAACAACAATATAAACATGAGAACTTCCATTTTTAATACTCTCACATTCCTTGATTTTCTCCATAGCTTTGAATGCAAGACGATCAAGCCAATCAACTCTTTGAATCAGTCCCCTCTCATACTTATTTTGTAGCTTTTCCAGACGTTCCAACTCCCCACGCTCCTCCTTCGGAACCTATAACAAACCACCAGTGCACAATCAATTCATTTTACTATATTTTTGCTTCATACTTTTGGGGCATTCGAATTGGAATTGTTAAAATTAATTTTGATCCCATTCCTCATCCCAATTTCATCCTCCATAAGTAGCACGAGACAGCGGGATATCTTTTGAGTGCACATAGTTCACACCATGGAAAAAAAAAAACAAAAAGCAAAAACACACCTTTCCGGGAGTGATTGTATTGATAGAACCATCCGCTTCTTTCCCTGACCAAAGTCTAAGCTTGTGCTTACCAGTCTTAAGCTGTTTCTTCATGTTAAACAGATGAATGGTCGCCCCACCAACCACTTCATCACTTTTACCACAAGAAACATCATAAACCTACATTCACACATCATCATCAACATAAAACAGAAGTTCACCACGAAGAAATTTACATGATTTTATACAACAAATCAGCCTTGCTCTAATGCTTTTATAATTTCAATACAGCATACACAAGCAGATTATTTACAAAAATAATAAGCAGACTCCAAAAATATAATGTACGACTTACGGTGACCGCGAGTTGTGAATTTGCAGTCAAATCACGATATTTAGTACTTAATGTAATTAGTTCGTTCCAGCAATATGATGGACCTGAAGATTCCAGCCTGCATTACGAGATTTTCACAAAACATTAATCAAACCCAGATTTAAAAAAAAATAAATTATAATAATAAAATCAACTGACAAAATATGAAAACTGAACCTTGTTCTCATGGGAAGACCAAAAGGTGCGCCATCGATGTACAACAAGCACTCAACGTACAACTCCGGTCTTCTCTCCTCTAAAGTAGAATCAACATCATCTGAATAACAGAAGCACAAATATTGTAATTAAGAATTCAATTTACACCTTCCTGAAAATAGCACATTTTTACATAATAAACAGTAAACTCCAACCCAAAAGGGCAAAAATAAATGATCTTTTTTTTCCCACAATTACCTGAATTAAAGGGCTCTTGCGGCGGCAATTTGCCTTCTAATCTTTCAATTCGGAAAGTGACGGGGAGATTGATGTCGCAGGATAAAAAAAATCGGAACTCGTTTCCAGGCATTCTGGCTTATAATTTTTATCCAAAATAAGTAATTCTGAATGCCTACATGAAGATGAGAGTTCAGAAATCGAACAGTGGAAATTTCGTTGATTGAACTTGCACGATTGCTGTGCCCTTTTGTGAATAATTCTGGTGGGTTTTGTGGGAGTTTATTAAATAGTCATTTAAATGAGCCTAAAAATCTAAAATTAAAAATTAAAAAAAAGTTACGCGACTACAAGTTGCTGTGTCAGGAAGACAAGCTAGCAGCAAGTCACTGCCTGACATAGGCAGCAAGTCACTGCCTGCAAAGGCAGTGTGTCTACTTGGCTGCTTGTAGGTTAAAAAAACAAAAATCGCAAATCGGATCAGCTCTGTTCAATAAGATCCAAGATGAAAGTTTTGGTAGAGCCTAGATTTTTTTGATCGAATAAAAGCTCGATTTGGGCAAAAAAAACAAAAAGCTCAAACTTAGTCCAAATCTCGAATTTCGACTCGACTCGTTGACATCCCTACTAAAAACTCGATTTGGGCAAAAAAAAAAAGCTCGAACCTAGCCCAAACCTCGAATTTCGACTCAACTCGACTTATTAACATCCCTACTATTTCCTCGTCCAGAAATAAAAAAGTTACCAATTGCTCTTCTACTTTTAAATAAATTTACTCATCCTTCACCCATTCAAAATCAATCTGTCTACATGGACAAAAAAATCCATGTGGCAAACAGATGTTAAAACTTTTGACAGCTTGGACCAAAATTCAAGAGTAATGCTATTCATCCTAGTGGGACGAGAGCACTAATTTAAATGGCAATTCTTGATAATTTCATGTGACAATACATTTAAGTGGATCTATCGTTTAATAGCATGCAGTTTGTCACATAGGTTAGTGCTTAAGGATGAATAGCATTACTCAAAATTCTATTAATCAAAATAGCTTTTTTCTTCCAAATATTCAAATTTTCAATTCTCCTAAAATCTGACCCAAATCAATTTCATCTCCATTACATTATTCAATTTTCTTAAAATATAAGCGAGAGAGTACATCATAGCAAAGAACCCCCATTGAGCTCGAATTGAATGGTGTAGCTCTCCAAATGACACCGTTTACACCACCACACTTCATAAAAAACACGACAGTCATTTTTTCTATCGGTAAATGTAGAATTATATTGGTCAAAATTCATGTACAAGTAAATCGGATATACCTGAGGCAAATCACAAAGATGTACAAATGATAAGATCTAAGAACTCAAAGCTAGAGACTCAAAATGAATAAAACATGAGGATACAAAGAAAACATAACTTTACATACATTTGTTTTAATCCGTCTCACTATAGTATCCGACGGTGGCATGAGATCTTAAAAAATCTTTCTCTCACTATACTATCGACCGTATTCTAAGATCTTCAAAAATATAAGTATTTATGGCCGTTCAAAAGTGGTACACGGTGCTAGCAAGTGCAATCCTCTTGGATTTGTTATGCCAAGATGTCCATCGAGCCTCTCTTTTAATCCACTTTAATGCACTTGTAATCCTCGACATAGATCGCCTGATACATAACCACTTCCAAATTTTTTCCCATAACATAGATGTGAACGAGCAAAATTAAAGAAGAGGTGTTGACTGGTTTCGGAAGCATTTCCACAAAAAACACAGTTACAATCAATATCAAAGTGTAGTAACTTATCTTTGGTAAGTAGTTTGGACTGAGCACACAATCACAACATAAAAGAGTGTTTCGAGGCGATGAAAGGCCTCCAAATATTAGGTGCCTAGCTTTTTACATTACCCCTCGTCCTGAAGAATTCATAAGCCTTAGTTGTGCAATAATTTCTCCATCCGTCCATGCAGTCAGCCTGATCGTAGCAGCCTCTACTATCGTTTCCACTATAGCTGCCAGACCGGCTTGCACAGCCGCAACAAAATGTCTCATAATTCCCTAATTTCCAACAGTTTTTTAAATAGAGGCGAGTCTTCTTTCCTTCGCAAAACTTCCCAAATTGCCCCTTTTAGATAAAACTGATTTACCCAACGTATCTAAAGATTATCCTTCTTTTGATGAATGTTCCTAAGCGATTTTGCAAGTAATGCTTAATTCCAACTTTTCATATCTCTAAAACCAAGGTCACTTTCATTTTTTGATAGACAAACATCCATCTAAGCTACAAATGGTTTCTTAGATCCCCCAAAGAAATTTACGACATAGGCAAATGATTCTTTAGATGATAGTTATCGGGATAGAAAAAATAGGAAGCCAAAAATATTCAACTCCTTGGAATACCGCCTTTATTAATTTCGCAATTTTCGCATAAGAAAATGAGGAGCAAGTCCAAGCACCTATATAAAATGCAATTTTGTCAAAAAACAGGGCATAACAACTAACTTTAACCATCTCGAATGCTAGTTGAATGCCCAAAATACCGAAATGGCATAGTATTCTTTGGGATAATAGTGAGTTCTTGCTCCCATTAATTCTAGTTGTAAACAAGTTGGATTTCAAGGTATTCATCCTTAGACCCGATGTATTTCCAAAGTTGGATAAACAATCCATTAAGATTTGCACTGACATAATATCTCCTCTCGCATGAGTAATCTTTAAAGGGTCACATTTTGGATAATAATTAAATTCACTATCATTGGAGGCTACCTTAATCATTCTTGAAAAATATTCAAAACATAAAACAAACAAGAGGGTGAAAGAGGATCACCTTGTGGAGACCTTTCCTTCCCTTAAAGAACCCATGTATGCTCTCATTCAAAACAATAGAGTATGTTGGTGTAGTAACACATTCCATAACTCATTCAACAAATCTTATAGGAAAACACAACCCCTCAAGTTTCTCTTTAAGGAAATCTCAACTAACCGAGTCATAAACCTTAGATCTTCTTTAGAAGACATCTAGGAGCAGCTCTCTTTCTATTATATTATCTCATTAGTTCTTGGGCAAGATGGATGTTCTCCATCATACTCCCACCTTCAAAAAAAGTGGCTTGCACTTGATCAACAATGCTCCTAAAATAGGCTTCAATCTGGAAGCAAGGATCTTAGTAATTACCTTGTAGAACACGTTGTAACAAGAGATAGGTCTATAATCCCAGACATTCGGTGTATGACTAGACTTCGATACCAAAGCGACGACCGTGTGATTAATATGTTTGAGGAGAGATCTTGATGAGATGAATTCTTTGACAGCTCCCACAAAATCATCTTCAACAATCTCCCATAAAAGCATGATGTGTAACCATCCAGCCCGGGAGATTTATCATCTCCAATATCAAAAAGTGCTTCATTAATTTCTTGGCTAGAAATATCCCGAGTAAGTGAGTTATCTTGTTCCAACGATAACAAATGCCCATTCCTCAAAATTTCCAGCTCAATGGCTTGAACTGGTAGCTCGTTCCAAGTAAATTGCTGTAAAATAGGACAAATTCTTGAGCAACTTGATTTTGTGAAGTGGTGTGCATCCTATCCTCTTTAAGTACAATAGCAATAAAGCTCCTTCTTGTGTTCCTCTTCACCACTGAATGAAAAGATTTGGTACGCTTGTCACTATTCTTAAGGAAATTAAACTTTGCTTATTGATAATAAAAGCTCCCTTCCGCTTCACATAAACCCTTGGTTTTCTTCCTCAATTGTGCCACCATAAGTTGGTATTGTGTGTTAGCGAGTGATCCTGAAGCTTTTGTTGGACAGCCTCCAACTCTTTCTCAGCATTGTTAGCCCTAGTAGAAATGAGTTCAAAGTGTTTGACATTAAGCTTCTTCAATGCTCAGTTCAAATTATACAACTTCTTGCAAAGCACAAATTTTTAGTCCCCATAATGTCAAAATTCTAGCATGATTGTACAAGTCCATGAAAATTCTCATGACTAGTCCACATGTTAAAAAATCCAAACGGCTTCCTTGTGCTCTCACCTCGTTCAGAAATAGATACAATACACGAAGAATGATTGGAAAGGCATCCCTAAGGCAAAAATTCAGCTAAGCCATATGCACCGTTTTGCTCCCAAATATCATTCACCGTTGCTCTATCTATTTTGCTCCAAACCGAATTATTAGTCCGTGTGTAAAAACAACCAATGGACCGCACATTCGTAAGACCAACATGTAGGCAACGATTAGCAAAGTCCTTGATTTCATATGGGGTAACCTTCTCTCCATTGCTCTTCTCATCATATTTAAGTATGTTGTTAAAATCTCTAAGAATCATCCAAGGCAATGAAACGTTAGAGCTAAAATCCATAATGTTATTCCAAAGAGGATTCCGCTAACAATTGTATGGAATTTATAAACAAAACTAACATGAAAGGTATAGGAGGTTACCTTGGATAACTTGTGATATAGTCTCCAACATTTCCAATTTGACTTTCAAAGGATTCCACAAAATCAAAATCCATCGGGTTTGATGAGTGAGAAATTTGTTCACTTGCAACAATCTGTCAAATTTTTTCTGCATTTCTCGATCCAACTTTGGTTCCCTAAGTTTAGTCTCCAAAATACCCATTACATCACTAGATGAAGTTTCGAACCCGTTTTGTTTTAGGAGTAGATCTAAACCCCTAATATTCCAAGAAATGATCTTCATAATAAAGAAGTAAGGGAAATTCCCTTCTTCTTATCATTAGTAGCCACAACTTTCCTTTGATCCACGAGCTTCCAACTTTTCATCCCAATTAGAAAAACCTTTTACCCCCAATTTAGTCAAATGATTTGCCTATATTCGAATTGGAGTTATAAGCCTAATGTGTTGCCCCTTATTCAAGCACATTTTTCTTGTTAACTACCTCAATGAAATGTCCATCATTCTGTTTCTCCTACTGGTTTTCCTACGAGTTAACCTACTGTTCAGCATTATGTGTGTCCATTCCAGCTTGTATCGACATTTCATGTTCATCCTCCTATTGTTGTCCTCTATTGTCTATTGCAATTTGCCCAGCTTGCATGTTCATCTCTTGTGCAACCGACATGGGAGCTTTCAATGCATTGTTGTCCGTAATTTTCCTTATGTTACCTGCGGCATGTTTCTTATAGTTACAACCAAGAGTGGAGTGCCCAAAACCTTTACAAGAACTAAAAAACTTCGGTTCATGTTCGAAAAAGGATTTCTTGTTCCATTAATTTGCATTTGGAAACTTCTTCTTTACTACCCGCACAAGCTCGATAGACGCATCAACTTCAACAAGAACTCCCGCATAAGTTAGTCGACCTCTAGTGGACATGAGCTTATCGGTAGTGATTAGTTTAAAAATTTAGACACAATTTTCCTTAGCAGCACAAGGGCCCCAAAACACCAAGGGCAATCCCGATAAGTTGATCCAAACCGGCATCATACTAACTTTTTTATTATCGAACTCTAAATAACAGGGCATCACTTTCAGCATTAATGGCCTCCCAAAAACAAAGTAAGGACCACCAATATAATACACTTAGTCTTTTCGAATCCGTCTCAAATTTAACGACCCACCACCCACTTGAGTGAATAAAATATCGGTACTTAACAGTCACACAATTGAAGTAAGGCCGCTTTACCCAGGAATATACCAGCAAAATATCCGATAAGACCATATCCCCAAGCCTATTCTATATGTTCATCATGCGTTTCACACAAGATCACGTCATCCGTGATTTTCATATGTTTTCAACTTATCACCTTCATCAGATTTCTTGTTATCTCTGAAAAGGTTCACCTATGGAGCACGAGTAATACCTTTATTTTTTTCCTTGACTATCAATTTTAGCCACTTGAGGCTCATTCGATTAGTTGGATGAATCTGTGTCATCCTTGCCTAGTGTTCGAGACATACTAAGGGAGCTTAATTTATCCTCACCAAGCCCATTCTGAAATCCATGTATAGCATCTTGATTTGCAGCTTTAGATGAACCACCAACATGCTCATTCTGCTTATGAATTACCACTAAAGCCTCAAGTGCATCAACTTTAGAATTTGGGGATTTCTCAAATTGGAGTTCAATATGCAATCGTATCTTGATTTAGTGGTTCGGCTTGGGTTGGAAATACTTTAGGTTTGATGTGAGGAAAATTGAATTATGTAATGGAGATGAAATCAATTTGAGTCTGATTTTGGGAGGTCAAGTGGCTGTTCTCTTTACCGTTTTCAACCCGTTTTTTGTTTCGATTTTTCAAAACAGTGAAAAAGCGTTCTCTTTCCTATTTTCCAAAATGCATTTCTGAAAATGAAAAAAAAAAGCGATAAAAACTAAAAAGAACAAAAACCACGTTTTGGACATTTTGAAGCCAAAATCACGGTTCATTTCAAAAACACGAGAAACGCATTTTCTGTCTTATCTCTCTCTCTCTCTCTCTCTCTCTCTCTCTCTCTCTCTCTCTCTCTCTCTCGTCTTTCTCCCGTAAGCTAGGGCTCACACTAGAGATCAAACCCACAATCCAACGATTCGATTGGTTTTTCGTTTCCGATCTCACTACCCATAATCCAAAGGTTCAACTGGTTTTCCATTTTCGATCTCAGGTACCCATTATCCATTTCTTTTCCATTTGTTTGCTTGCTATTCTATATCTTGTTTTCTTCAATTTGGTTTCGCATATGCTATTTTAATTTCTTAGGTGTAAAATAATTTGATTCATGATGTGGAGGTTGAATTTCTGAGGTGACTTGGATAATTTTGGGATGGGGGAGAGGGGGGGAAGAGTTGAATTCGCAAAGGGAAGGGTAGATGGAGGTGGAGGCGAAATTTCTTGAGATAGATTTGGGGTTGTATTGTTTGAGTGCAGATGGTGTATAGTTGCTGTAGAACATGGAGAATCTGTAGAAGAGGGTAACATTGTATTGTTTGAGGGCAGAGAAAAGGAAAATAATTTCTCTATCGTTTCTTAAATGAATTGGCTTGTTCACTTCTTGCTCACGTCTGAAAATTCTCATAAGGCCTCAGAAACTGCTTCCACCTGTATGAATATATCGACAAAGTTGTATGCAAATCAACTGTGAAGAATGTATCAAACAGGATAATTAGTTTTTGGATTATACTGGAACTATCATATCTTGGTAAGTGCTAATCTGATCATCTGTAATGCTGAATTTCACAGTGCTTTCGTAATCCTGATAAAGCCATAAACTTAAAAAAAAACTTTATGTGAATAGATAAACTATCCTTGTGAATAAAATATTAATCAATGGCATTCATATGGCATATTAGAAAATTTCTAGGAATTATAATTTTCGAGTTGCTGGTGAAATTGGCAAGTTCTAATCCTTAGTAATTTCAAAAGAAACTTCAAAAATTTTAAGCTCGAAACAGGATGTATGTACTTGGAAGAAGTTAACAAAAATTTAGAGTAGCTCTACAGAAAAGTTAGTTGTGAAAATCCTTTGAACTATAATATTTTGCACCAAACATACACTAGATGTATGGGAGTATACAAAGTGAAAGAACCCCACCATTTTGAATTGTTCCTGTGCTGATATCTTCTAGTTTTCTAGTTTGTGAATGAATGTTAATCAAGTACAAAGGTCAAATGAGAAAAAACATAAGGTTGTTAGTGTCAAAAATCAGTACGTTTACCAAGATATTCTAACAACGTTAACACTTCCGTAGCATGAATGAATCAATGCATGTGCATATTTCTACGCCAAATAAGATAGACCATCCCTCATCTTTGGAAGTGTTGCAACTTGTATATATGCATGATTATTGGTTCGTACTTGTTTGTTAATTATAAACATAAACATGGCCTATCCAAAGTGAAATTAAATGTATTGGCTTGTTCACATATTAACTAATATAAAAAGAACTACTAGACTAGAAGTGGTAGCTTCTTTTGAATAAGTCCCTAAGAATACTTATTTTATTTTTGGTCATTTTGTAACAATATTTAGGACACTATGGTTGCTTCAATATTTGTAGTACCTTTATATTTTAGTTCATGGTTGGATAGTTTTATTTTTATTTATAGTTGATGTAGGATTGACATGTGCTGAGGGAATGACTTATACATTTCATGAAATTTGATTTATATTGAATATAGAACATGGGTGGTCACTGAGTTAGGAATAAGAAGCCAATATCATGGTCGAATGAGAATGGACACGCTTTTATCGAAATTCTTTACGGGAAAGTGAAATCAAACGCATTACAATGTTCTACATTCACGAAATGAAACCAGCTTCAACAAAAATGGACAATGACATAGATAGATTAAAGGGAAAGTGGAACCGTTTATGTAAGATTGTTCGCATGTTTTTCGAACTTTTGGGACATACAGGTGTTACATGAGATCTAAATACCAACAAAGTGAATGCTGCATAGGAAGTTTGACAACACTTTTATACGGTACATATATTTATTAAAGAATATTTTCATTATTAGTTTTTTATCTTATCAATTGTACCCATTTTCTAATGTGGCCAATTTTTTAATGTAGATTAACAAGTCGAATTACAAACTGTTCAGAAGGGAAGGGTGTAGACACTACCACACACTGGGAGAGATATTTAGTTGGACTACTGCTACTGGAGGTTTAGGCAATGCCTCAACTCAAATTCCAAACACATCAGATGAAAAAAGGCAGCTGAAAGATGATTTTTTGTACAGTGAAGTGCATGTACATGTGGAAAATGATGATGAAGTCGATGAGGNACCACACACTGGGAGAGATATTTAGTTGGACTACTGCTACTGGAGGTTTAGGCAATGCCTCAACTCAAATTCCAAACACATCAGATGAAAAAAGGCAGCTGAAAGATGATTTTTTGTACAGTGAAGTGCATGTACATGTGGAAAATGATGATGAAGTCGATGAGGTTTCAAATACTCGTCGATGTGAGGAAATTGGTACGTCGGGTGAACGCCGTGATAAGGAACCTAAAATCAGTAAAAGTGATAAACTTGAGGCTTGCATGGCACAGTGGTCATCTACAGTTAGTATGAAGAATGAAGAAACTGAACTTAGAACACAATACCTGAAAGAAAAGCATGGAAAGATACAAGGAAAATCATGTAATC